>VZUA01063347.1:4188-14731 GCA_013401035.1 Horornis vulcanius | reverse complement strand
ACATTAACATACCTTATAAATGGAAGAAAAGCTGTTTTGACATTTATGAAATGCTTTGACATAAGAAAACGCGCTCAAATATTTCAATTCCTTTTTTTTTTTTTTAGGGGAATTTTCTAAAATACACTTCCATTTTTAACAAACTGCATTTTACCATGTTTGTTGTTGTTGTTTTTAAGAAAGCACCAGCATATGCTGGAAACTGATAAAGGTATTAACACTAACAGAACCAAATTTACAGGTATAATTAGAAAATTTACAAGGTTTCATGCCAATGTATGACATCTTAAAAAGCAGTAGAATTGCAAAAATACATCATCATCTCACAAAATTTATCTTCCTTTTTGACACTTCTTCCAAAATTTGCATGACCACCAATATTTTTCTGGACCATGAATCTAGAGGAAAGAGAACATCCCTATGCTTTTAACACGGTAAGCAGAGGGATTAAAAAGAGCTATCTGCCCCTCACTTGATGGAAGAGTTATCATAACAGGTTATGGCACAGCATCATGCTGGTTTGTGTGAACAAGAGAGATGTCAGTGCTGGACACCGAGCTCACTGAGGACTCACAGCAGCTGCAAAAGAGTAGGCAGGGGATAGGCAGGCAGAAAAATGATTTGTGCCTTCCCTCTGACAACAGCAAGGCTTGATTAGCTCTGCCATCTTAGGTGATTTCACTCTTTCTATTCAGCTGCTGGTAGGTCTGGGAGTCGGAAGGGACATGGAGACACTTGAAATGTTGCATCATGAAGGGACTAGGTTTTTTGTAGTTCCATCCAAGTTTTTAAATGCATTCTCCCATTTAGGTAGACATTAAGGTGCACTTTCTGGTTAGATTGAATATTCTTCCAGCTGCTGCTCCAGGCTGATTCAGTACTGCTGAAACGTTAGCAACAGTCTAAGGTGTTGCCATGTGAACTATTCCACATTTAAGGACCAGGTTCAACAATATTCTCTGCCTGGTTGACTCACTGCAAATACCTTAAATCCAGGTTACCTGGTCTGAAAAGCCTAGGTTTGCTGTTGACTGCCTTTGTCAAAATACCAGGACCTATTTCTTTAATATTGGGTAGAGCAGATCCTTCACTAATGCAACTTACTCATCCTCAATGTCCAACAAATATAGATGTGTTTAGACAGGATGCACAAAGAGAGCAAAAGGAAATTGGCCTGTTACCCAGGTCACTGTCCCTCAGGCATAAAAGTCAGCTTTCATCTGTCTGTGCAACTCTTTGCAAGCTTGTCCACTTTCAGAGATGTCCCTCTCTTCTTTCTCTCTGAAGCATATTTAACTCAAAAAATACTCAAATCCCTATGGCTGTGGTGCATGATGGCCTTTAGATGTGAACCTCATAGAGAGAAAGATGACTCAGTGTAAGATTTCTGTACTTTCTGCCATGAAAGCATGGGCAGCAGCACCCAGGAAAATGGTGGAAAGACTGCAATGTGAGTAAGACAGCAACTGGACAAAGCACCAGTGAAATTGGTATCCCTCCCATGCCTTTGAGTCTTGAATTACATCCTATAGTATATATTTCTTTTGTTCATGAACAGAGATGGATAGGAATTATTAGTTCTTAATTGCACAAGATATTTTTAATTATAAAACCCACCTTTTCTACTTTTGCATTGAGACCAAATTAAAACTTTTCTTTGTACAGTTAACAGGAGGATGAGAAAAAAGAGGGAATTAATGTGAAATAAAAGTGCAATTTGTTCATCCCTCTTTTTGCACACGTTTCATAAATTTCCCTTATACTCATTTCCTTTCTGAACCACTGACTATGTATTGATACAATCTGGAAAGTATTCAGGAATGTAGTTATATAGAACTTCAGTTTTTGATAAACTGTCACTTCCTGGGAAAAGGAAAAAAATTAAAATCATAATTTATTTGGAAAATTGACAAACTCTTTTGACTTTGTCAGAAAAACAAACAATGAAAGAAAAAATAGGAACAGATAATGTCTTTGCTTGATTCCCTCCAAATTTCTATTTGAACTTGAATGAAAACCATAAAAGAACATTCCTTTCTGCTTATCCAAGACGCAAATGGAGCAGTTTATTTCTACAAATATTTGCAGCTTTATCATTCACTCACCAGCAGCTGTCATCATTATGGCACAGCACATTGGAAGAGATTTCCTAAAAGCCAAATGAGTAAAATAAACAGCAAACAAGAGTCATTTTACAAAAAGCTAGCCAAGGCCAGTGAGAAATGGAGGCAAATGCTTTTGCCTTGGGTGCATATGAAATTTCTCAGCCACTGCTGAATGAGTGTTAACCAGTTACTAAAAGCTGCCTCTTGGGCTGGCTTAAGGGTGTCAGACCAGGTTACTGCTGTCCCAGTAAACCACCAGCACTAGTGTAACATCACAGATGCAACAGTTTGTTGTACTGCTGCATGTACATGTTCTTGGATGCGTCCCATAACTAAGCCTGCAAGTCAAGATTTAGACATTGGGAAAAAAGGTGAAAGAAACAGTGAAATATTAGACTTGCAAATCACAAAGTACAAGGTGTCAGTCTAGTCATGCTAAAACATCTGCTTAGAACAACTCACACAGTAACATACTGTAGAGACAAATCATGAATATGCAATCAGAACAAAACAGTCTCAGAGCCTGATTGTCACCTCTGTCAATTCCAGCAGTCACTCTCTGTGATGTTGTCTTGTCATTTTGACAGTGATTATACTTTTGTGTGGTGTATTGCAGACACTACACTTCAGTTGTTTACAAATAAAACTGTATCTTACACTTTCACTGTAAGAGTAGAACATTTTAAGCAAGAAAAATACTCCTCCTAATATACTTCCACCAAACTCATCATGCATGAGATGCACTCGAGAAAATCATCCTCTGTGTCAACTACATGATATGACCAACTCTAACAAAATCAAGTCATGCCGGTGGTTTGCAGACAGTGTCTAAAACCAGGATTTCTCAGCTAATAATGCTCAGAACATTTTTCTCCAAGTAAGCGTGCAATTTTTAAATTAACCATTAACAATTTAAACCTTTAAAAGCAATGTGTTTTAAATACAGCGAGTTATAAACACCTGTTACCTGACTGAACAGTTTATAGAGCTACTGTCTGCAACATGCATACTTATAAACAGATTTGTTCACGATGCTATACATTGACTGTTCACTACTTCACAATAATATAGAACAAGGCAAGACTTTTTAAAGACAATTCAGGAAAACTGTGGAATCATTATAACAAAAGAGGTATGTAGGAATTTTATTCAATAACTAGTCACAGGATATTATATTTTTAAAAATAAATATGTCAGTATATCCTCCTTATTCATTTTTTTGGCAAAGAGATTAGAGTATATGAGGGATATATATCTCAGTTGTCAATAATTATTTCAGCATAAATATCCTCCCAAGTTCTAGTATAAAGGACTTTCAGAGATCAGAATATAGAATGTATCACCTAATTACAATACAATAAAAGATTAGAAACTCCTTTATTATTTTTTTCTGCATTTGTTGTCTTGGTAATATCAAATCAGGAATCTTTTACTGGTGATGACTTTGGACAGAGTTCCACATAGATACAGTATCAGATTTATTCCAGATATTAAACTTTTAATCAGGGGCTTTAGACATTGTACTCATAAGAATGTATTGGAGATGGTATGAGTAACTGTGTGATAAACACTGCATGACAAATACACATAAATCTGGACCAGTTACATTTTCAGTGATAACTTTTAGTGACCAAATCTGATGTCAGAACTCTGAGCAATTCGAGCTTTCATATAAGAATTCTGAGTGAAACTATTGGATAATTAAGTGTTACAAACCATTTCAGAGCATTTCCCTTAGAATTTTTACATACTCTTCATTGTTATCCACCTGAACAGCAACTGTGAAAATAGGCAGGGAGGTCAATAAACCCTGACTGAAATGTGAAGTTTTTTAACCTAGTAAGAGTCTACATGACCAGTAAAAGAAATCTGTCCATACAGAATCAGTACTGAATGAATCACTTCTATGTTTGTTATCTCCGTAAGTTTTCCTATGTGGTGCAATTTAAACCATACCATTTCATTAACGACAGAACAAAGCACAAAACAATACCTGTTTCTAGACTTCAGAACACTAGTAGTTTACTCAAATCCTCTACACCCACTATGAGTAAAATATTTGCATTTCCAGTTTGCCAGAAAGTTTAATGCTGATGTTATTATTGAGGTTTTTATTTATCTTGGCACTTTTCTGTCATGGTAAAGGCAAAAACTGCAAAACTTGTCATCAGCAGTGTTAATGTTGGTATCAAAAGTACTCCCAAATATCTGTGACAAATAGAATGGGTGTAGGGCTTAATAAAGTATTACCTCCCTTTTCTGAGTCAGTTGAATAATTCAGAGATGCTTTGCGAGCAAACTATAGCCAATTTAAAGGCACAGTTATCTAGTAGCTATAGTATACACCAAAGGCACACATGCTGTTACTTCTAGCTCCTCTAATTAAAAAGAAAAAAACTGTGGAATTAGAGAATCACATTGAAGAGAGTCAAAGTACAGCAACATTAATCTGGTTGTCATGGATGGCACAGGTTTAACAGGAGATGTCAAGAGGAATTTGCTCACCAAGGCACTCTAATTGCTTGAGTACTGTTTGTAATGTAGTGCATATTCTTTCAATGGAAAATGCCTCTAAAGTTACCTCAGATTTTGAAGTATTTGTTTATCAAATGTCATATCAGGTTCCTTTGCATTTCACTTCAACAGGTACAGTAGCAATAAATTGTTTTGGTTAAATATTTTCTTCCAGTATTTTTTTTTTTTCTGTCTGTTAAGGGCTTATTATCACTGTCACTTGGGTCAGTTTGTACAACTGCTTTTAGCTCCACAGGCAGACTCTGCATACAAGATATAAAGACTTTCTAGAGTATTTCAGTTATATAATGACTCAATACACATAAAAGAGAGCTAAGGTTTAATAGGCTAATAATGCACTCATCACCCGTAGAAGACACCTAAAGGCTATTTGGTGGGCTGAGCAGACATCAGACAGAGAAAAGAATTTGAACCACCAACATCTTCACCAGTAATATCAAAAAAGAAAAGGAAAGGAAATAGCCTATGCAGTTGACAGACAACACATGTCATGGAAATGGCACAACACCAATGGAAGGAAATGCAATTTTTTAGTGCAAAATTACCTTGTGAAACTCATTGCCAAGAAATGTTCCTGAGGTCAGAAGCTTTCCAGCACTCAAAGTCTGAAAAGCTTTATGCTATAGGAACATTCAGGGTCATTCTGAACATGACAAGGGAAGCAAACTTTTGTCCTTAATCATGTCATCCTTTTGTCCATATTCAAATCAGGTTTGATGAAACTGAACATTTTTTATGGAGTCCAGCATTTGTTTTCACACTCTTCTGGTGCAGCTGACAGGGCCCAGTTTAAGGAAACTTCCCAGTCTGACCATCCAGGATCAACTCTGACAGTCACTCTTGCACCACCTGAGCTGGGACTGAGGTCTCTTCCCAGCTACAGCCCCCACATTCCTACAGTCAGAACAGGTTTCCTCACTGGGTGGACCCCAGGTTTCCCATTGCAGTCTCAAGCATCCCAACCATTAAAATAATTTCATCACAGTGCAATAACAAACTAACAGCTCGAGCTGGTGTCCCTGAGGAGGGATCCTGAACAAAGGAGCCCCTGGGCCTTTATCCCCTCCCCAGCCTAAGCGCGGGAAGGTCTGGGATCATCGGCTCTGCCGGCTCTCAGTGTCCGGTCCCCTGGCTTGTTGTGCTGAGGGTCGGCTTTTCACGGCCTCTTTGCCTGGGCTCCACCAGCCAGAGCTCAACTTGCAGCTCCCACTGCAGCTGCACCCGAGGTACCTCAGAGAATGTGTTCCTCAACATCAGGTGTGGAAACATGTTACTGAGCTGGATGGACCACCACCACTATTGCCTGTGCTTCCATCTTCTGCAGCAGATAAAACATTTTGCCCAGAAAACCTTGATCTAAGACAACAGAAATATATCTAGACCAAATCTGAACTGATTCCCAACACATTTCCAAACAGCTTTTCTTGTGCAGTTTTAAATTTTTATTCTCAAAAAAAGATAAGTCGATTAGGTATTACAAGCTGGTAAGATAGGAATTCAAGTGATAATGACTTTTTTGTTAAATGCTTTTCTAATGGACAAAATATATTAGTATTTTTCTAAAATTATCAAATGCAGTAATCAGAATATGAATTACAACATCAACTACTGCATGAAAAACAAGGTATTGTTACTTCTGTTTCTCTGAAAAATCAGTCCCACTTTTTTTTCTTCAATTTGTATCAGACTTGTCTTAGCAATAATCATTCCTTATGAAGATGCTTCACTGTGTTGGCATCAAATACCTAATCAAAAATGCACTTCACAAAATGAGGCATCTAGGGCCCATAATCATCTTGGGTAATTTTTTTAGCTCCAGAGAAGTTAGGGGAAACATGCCAGATGATAGACAGCATCTTGTTTCTGAACTCTTCTCTCACCTCATTCTTTCTTGACACATATTCCGGCAAGGAAAGACTGTTAGTTCACCTAGTTTAACCTCTATTGTAATAGAAAGTTATAGCAGGTTTACAGCAACTGTTCCAGCTCCTACCCCCTTCTATAAATGCCACAAATCATAGGCCAAAGTAGTTAAAAAATCCAGCTGAACAAAGAAATAGGGAAAGCTGTAGATGGTGGGAGGGGTTATTATGAATGCATATTACCTGTAAGGTTATTATGAATGCATATTACCTGGCAGTTGTTGGTAAAGAATATAAAGCAGAAGATGAAATCTAGAGCAAGTTCAAAGCATAAAAATAAAGCAAAAGAAGCAGAAGACAGAAGGAAATATCTACTGGCAGCAGATAAAGGGTTTCAGACTTATATAGCAGTATTAATAAAATGTGTAAAAGTGCCAGATGACTCATATGAAAGTATTTGTCTGTGCAGTCAAAGCAAAACTGTTCAAGCTGTTCCTCAACAAATATGGAGCATATAGAAACACCCCCAAGATTTTCAGTGGGCTGAAATAGATGGTAGATCAACAGGGGTTGCAGGCCTAGGTTGCCAAGTGAAGAGGTCAGCTTGAAGCATTTGTCAAGACTGATGCTTGAACCTGCTGTCAGCAAGGCCTTTGAACAGCCTTGCAGGTAATCCGGTGATCCTCACTGAGGTCACAAGCACTTCAGATGAGGGAAATGGCACAACAACAGTTCACAGGCACTGGGTGCCAAATGGTCACAGAAAATGCTTCTTAGTGGGGCATAGTTTGAAAAAGCTAAACTTGGTGGAAACTGAATTTTTCACAAAACAAATTGCACAGAAATTTCTGGAGTCCATAGAAGCATTGTCCCTAAGGTTAGAGAGAGGGGGAGGCAAGCTGGAAAGCAACAGGATGGAAGCTTCTGTCAGGACTCAAGTGTCTGAGCTCTTTCCAGGTAAGAGTAGCAATATTAGTTCTGGTGAACACAGAACAAACTCTTCTGGTTCAGCCTCAACTAGAACTGCTTTAAAAGTGAGTGGCAGATGTATTTTAGGCCCTGATGTATATCTCTAGTGGTGAAATAAGAAATTATGTTGCAGTTGTTTAATTCGGAGACTGTTCATCTTGTTTATCCTCCAGCAAAATAATTGCTGCTTGATAATGACTGCAAAAAGGTTTTGCCATCCAGTCATATAGCAGAGGCTATATTTTCCCCAAGGCATTCTCAGAGGACTGATGCTGCACATTTCACAAACCAAGTCATAGTGCACTAAGAGGAAGTTCACATCCATCTGATAACAGGCTTTTAGCTGTTGCAAGCCTATCATACCTGTAGGTTCCGAGGACTATGTAATTTTATTCTTGTTCATATAGAGCAGGCTTGTACCAGGCAGATTGATCTAGAGATTATGAACACACTTGGCCAGCTTCTCAGTTGAAATCCATGGAGGTCCACAAATTTATTGTTAGCTGAAAGGGTGCTTTGCTTTTTTTTTATGCGGACAGCTTGCCTTTCTTTCACTGAAACAAACATAGCAAAGTGTTCCCCAGACCCGACACATACACAGAGGTGCAAAGGCATGTGTTTGCATCCATTAGAACAGCATTATATGAAGCCAAGGTACCAAATAATACCCAAGGCTGGCACCTAAGAATTATAATTTATTTTCCTTCGTAATGGCAATACATTTGGAAAGTATAAATAATACTTGTTTAGCAAAAAAAAAAAGAGGTGTAAGGTCCTTCCATTGAAACCTTTTCACAATAGATTACAATCTGTCAACTGCTTAAACTTTGAAAAAACTTAGGTACTTTTTCACCTTTTTTATGTGGATGAAAAATGTTATGGGGATCTATATCTTCATTACTGTTTTTTATACAGATATTGGTAGCACAGCAGTTCACACATTAAGTAAAGAAAGAAAAATAAGAACAGACATTTTTAAAACAAAATAAACTAGAATATAAAATTACCTGGTTAATTGCAAAACAAATTGAAGTAATTAAAATAACATGACAGGAACTGCAGTTGGGAAAAATGGCCCTGGAGATGTTTTATTTTCCATTAAATACAGACTTCTGGCTGAGAAAACAGTGTCTGCATGGGACTGAGGCCCCTTCCCAACCACAGCTCCCATATTCCCACAGTCAGAACAGGCTTCCTTACTGTGTAGACCCCAGGTTTCCCACAGCAGTCTCAGGCATCCCAACCATTAAAATAATTTCATCACAGTGCAATAACAAACAAACAGCTTGAGCAATTAGTTTGTTACTGCACTGTCACTATCCTGTCACTAGGACAGTGACAGTGTGGTGCTGCTGTTGGGAAGTCCCTGCAGTGCACAGTCATTTGTTTCTTAGGTTTCTCATTCTCCTCTGTACCTCCGTGAATATTCAGCCTGAGCAGGTCCAGAAGTGGCACTAAGAAAGTGGGTGGGAGATGCCAGGGCAGGGGTGTCCAGGCAGCTCTGTCTACTAGTCTGCAGCAGAGTAGACCAGGTGAAATTGCTTCTGCATGTCCCTGGACATACCTCTGCTATGTAAGAAAGCAAGTCAAAGGAGAGAGGATGGGTGAGAAGCAGGACAAAAATTTCTGCCTGGGATCGCAGCACTTGTGTTTTGTGGTTTAGCCCACAGTGGTCAGTGAGAGGGAGAGGGATAGGCATGTATTTGCCCTCCCAGTACTCCTCCTGAAGAGATGCACTTCTCTGTGATCTGCTAAGATTGTTTTTATAACTGCCTTAGTTAAAATCCTGGTATTCAAGAGCCACAGTTTCAGTTTGGCTTCTCCAGTCAGTTGTTCCCTTGCCATCTCTGAACAAAGGAGAGATTTCACTGAAAATTTTGCTAACTTTTCCTAAAATTTTGAGACTCTCTAGTAAACATTTTCAATGTTTCCAGATTCCTTAGTGTGCAGTCTGACACACTTAAAAATGCCTGGATTTCAATAAATATGCTGATAACTCACTTTTAATAAGTTTACTACTGCCAGTTATGAAATGAAGTAACTAGACTTGTCAATGTCCTCTAGAAGCCTTGCTCTGTGCCACGGCTCATATCATGAGCATTTGGCACATGGCATATCCATTTATAATAAACAGATCCTCTATCTCTCAATGAAATATGGGTTATGAAGTAAAAATTGAAGCACCCAGAAACAGAAATGAAAGATTTCATAAACAATTAAGCTTCTACTTCAGGTCATTAGCTGTGGTCTAAGCTTTCAAGAGCAATGCAGACTTCAACTGAAAAACATGGGAGTGCTGGTAATGACATTTATTTGGTTTTGCCTATATAAACTTGCATTGTTCAAACTGCCAAATTTTCCTTTCTCTCTGTCTCTGTCTGCCTCACAACACCAGCAGGAGAACACTTATATTGCTGCTGGGATCCTTTCTTTTTCCAGTGGCCATCTGATGACATGAAATATCCTTTGAAATTATTTTCTTGAAGCTCTGGGGGATCAGTACTGAAGTGTGCCAAATGCAACTGCCTCCGACTTCCTACAAACCAACCAAATAGATTTTCTTTGAGGAAACAATATTCCTCCTTGCTGAAGGGCAGAACTGCAGACTTTGTTAGTTAAGGAGCTTTTGCACTCAACTAATAAAATACTTCATTGCACTGGAAAGCTGATGATCAGTCTGCCCAGCCAAAACCACTATGACACAAAGGCCAGTTCAAAGAAGAATAAAGAGCAGTTTTTCTTGAAATCAGCTCTCCCCTCTTACAAACAGATTTAGGAGTAAGAGTGCCTGCACTTTTTAGATACTTAATTTGCATTTGCATACAAAACATTAGAGGTAGAACCTCTTAGCTATGGACAGGCAATCTTAATCTAGCAGAGGCTGCTTGTATCTTTATAGTCAAAAAAGTAAGCTCTGGAACGGCCAGAATAAACGAAAAATTTGGAACAAATTTAGAGAGCAGCTGCAGACTGGAGTGTGAGTACGTCCTTGAGTCTGTTTTCATAACAATGCATAGAGAAAATAAGAAAAATGCTTAATTTGATCTTTTTAAAAGATTGTCTGTTAATTTT
>VZUA01063345.1:9770-24277 GCA_013401035.1 Horornis vulcanius | reverse complement strand
AAAAAAATCTAATGTATTTGTGAGTAAGCTGAAGTGTTTGCAGGGGCACCAAATTACTGTCAGAAAAAAAAGAAAGGCAAAAGTTTCTAAAGGGTTTTTGTTCAGGAAGATTAAAGATTTAGAATACTAATTTTTTTGGGGGGGATAATTATGCTGAAAGGTTTCTTCTGTGGACATGGATCTAAAGCACTGGGTTTTGCAAGATGAAGCTCAGCCTGCTCTGGACACAGCTTACAAAGAGCCTCTGGGTATAATTACTGCAATGCTTGGTAAAACCCACTCTAAGACACAGCTCTAAAGATGTTCAGAGCTGCCAACAGCAGGAGGAATGAAAATGGGAAGGAGGAAATGCCAAACCCAGCCTGGGCCACTGCTTCTCTACCTTAAAAAATAATAAAGAAATGAAGGAAGTGGGAGCTATTTTCACATGAGAAAAATCCAATCTCCCAAATGCTCTCCCTGTTCACACTTTCCCCCCTCTGCCTAAGTGAATATGTAGCAGCCAGGTTAAAAATGTCCATCTGTCAGCAGCAGTGCAATCCCAGCAGACCTGATGCTGGAGAAAAGCTTTGGAGATTTCATTGACCTTGGCAAGCCACTGCTGCCTGCAAGGGGGAAAAATTCATTCCCATCACCAGCCACTTGTTCCGCTTTAATGAGCGATTAAAAAAAGGTTATGTAAAGATGGCTGCACCTGAACTTCAGCCCCATGAATGAAAATATCTTCCTGCAGGCTCTGAGCAGATCTGTGTTTTGAAATTCTGTGCAGTGAGGGAATGACAGGAAGGAAACCTAAAGANAAAAATAATAAAGAAATGAAGGAAGTGGGAGCTATTTTCACATGAGAAAAATCCAATCTCCCAAATGCTCTCCCTGTTCACACTTTCCCCCCTCTGCCTAAGTGAATATGTAGCAGCCAGGTTAAAAATGTCCATCTGTCAGCAGCAGTGCAATCCCAGCAGACCTGATGCTGGAGAAAAGCTTTGGAGATTTCATTGACCTTGGCAAGCCACTGCTGCCTGCAAGGGGGAAAAATTCATTCCCATCACCAGCCACTTGTTCCGCTTTAATGAGCGATTAAAAAAAGGTTATGTAAAGATGGCTGCACCTGAACTTCAGCCCCATGAATGAAAATATCTTCCTGCAGGCTCTGAGCAGATCTGTGTTTTGAAATTCTGTGCAGTGAGGGAATGACAGGAAAGAAACCTAAAGAAAAGGAATCAGTAATGCTCAGAAAAAAGGACACGTCTGATAAATTAAAGGGATGGAGAGGGGGAAGAGTTGAACAATCTCCTCCCGTGTCTGCTCTCTAGATGTGGCTCTGTTACTGCCATCCCTGCCCTTGACAATGCTCCTGGTACCATGGAACAGAGCAGCTTTTCCATTCTGCACACTCCCCAAATAAGAGGAAAGTTCAGAAACAGAACAAACTCCCAACCCTCCTGCAGAAAACACACAGGACAGCGGAGCTGCAAGCACCCGAGTGAAGCCATTACTGTGAAAAATACCAATATTCAAGTCTCCATGGAACTGCTGCACACAGTTTTATTAAGAAATACAGCTCCCACACTGCCTGTTAAGAGTTCACACTGTTTTCTGCTTGACCTTGGTGCTCAATTCTCCAAGAAGAATAAGTTTGCAGGAGTTTAATTCAGCCTAGCAGGGAAAAGGGTCCTGCTTCCACACCCTTGCTGCAGCAGCAGAAGCAAAGCCAGGGCTGAAGCACAGCCAGCATCGTGTGGAGGTGCAGAACAGCTCTGAATTCAGAGCCTGAAAGGGGAGAAAGGGCCAGAGGACAGAGGTGTTTGTTCATCCAGCAGAAGGAGGAGGCAGAAGTCAGGTACCTGCTACAAGAACATATTCACACAAACATCCCCAGCCTCTTGCCCACCAACGTTTGCTGCTCCCTGGCTGTTGGCTAACTTGGTTGTGCACACATAAACATGAGCATCTATGCTTAAATAGCTTGTATTTCCTAATTCATGGACTCTGATACAAAGCTCCACACATTCCCTTGGCAAGGTAATGAATCCAAATAGCACTCCTGGGATTTCATTTGCAGGGGTCCTGCACAAGGCTCTGCTGCACTGCAGGAGCTCGGCTGTGGATTTACACACTCTTCATAAACCAGAGGAGCCTGTTGGTACAGAGCAAAGCCTTCCACTGCTGCTAATGATGCAATAAATAGAAATTCCAATAAAATCCTCCACAGCTTCCCCTGCAGAGCCACTGCATCAACCATGCTCAAGTCACCTAGTTCAAATACAAGCAAGGGGGCAGCAGGTGTTTTTTCACCAGGTGGTGGCCCCATGAAGCATCCATCCCAAACAAGAGGATGCTACAGCTGCTCCTTTGTGTTTCATTCTGTGCCAGCCGTGCTCACAAGCAGCTGCCCCACCACGCCAGCCTCACTGGCACTCTCCTGGACCACTGGATAATTTGGTGACCAGTGACAGGACACAAGGGAAAGGCATGAAGTTGTGTCAGGAGAAGTTCAGGCTGGATACTGGGAAAAGGTTCTTCCTCCCCAGGAGGGTGGTCAGGCACTGAACAGGTTCCCAGGGAATGGGCACGGCCCCAAGGCAGCCAGAGCTCCAGGAGTGTTTGGATAATGCTCTCAGGCACAGGGTGGGATTGTTGGGGTGTCCTGGGCAGGGCCAGGACTTGCACGCCACGATCCTTGTGGGCTCCTTCCAACTCAGGACATGCTGTGATTTTACAGCTGACATGCAGTTGCTCAATATGCTCTTATAATCCTGAGGGCCCCCAAACCACCCCACAGATTCTTGCTCTGCCTTTCAGAGTGAGGCACTGGGAGGGTTTGATTTCTCTGGCACAAATTTCCTCACTTGGATGAGGGAGGAATCAGTCAGGAACAGCATTTATGGCATCTTCTGACTGAGGCACAAAGGCCAGCTTTTCACCCATGACAGCAAAGCCCCCACACACCAGCATTCCCCCTGCTTAATGGAAAAAGGGACTGGAATTCAACCTGCCTTGGAGCTCAACTAAACTTTCCCTGGTGCACACTCAGGCATTTCATTACCTGCTCTGTTGCTCCTGATTGATGAAAATGACTTGCCTCAGATTCCTTTATGGTGACTCCTCATGTTTACTGGGACAGTTATATCTCCCTTCTGTCTTTCCTTCAAGCTGCACATGCCATGGCCTCATAACTTATCCCCATCCTCAGATTTCTTTTTTCCATACCAGTGTTCCACTCTGAATTCTTCCCAAGTCTTTGGCTGACACTGGACAAGAACTGAGTGCCAGCTTTTCCCCAAACCTAACTGAGATAGTGCAGTCAAACCTGAAAACTTCACGTGACCCTTTCCACTCTCATGCCAAGACAAAAGCAGGCTGCCAGCTCTGAATGCTGTCAAAACCAGGATGAGCTGTCCAAATCACTTCCACTGCCTGCCTGGAAATTCCCACATTACACATGTGTATGCTGGACTGTACCTCCTTAACTACAGAGTTCCCTGATGTGAAACTATTCACAGTGGTTGGATGATCCCACTTGTAACTGTACATGTCATAAAATTCTGTCACCCAGCACACTTTCACAGCTATCCATCAAAGGCAGGGACATCAGCCTCACTTCTGTTCCCTAAACTAACACAGGAGATGCAGAAGGAGTATGTAGGCCTGCAGGGTCTCCCAGTGACTTCTGACTTCTCTCTCTTTGGTGCTAAATCTATCATGGCTTTGTTCATCTCTGACTTTAGTTAGTACTTCTGGAGGGCAAAAGCCTTCACATCCAGAGCCTCCTTTCCTCCAGAGCTGTTTAAAGGTTATTAGTTATCAACATACCTTTTATCTAGTCAGGGCCTGACAACAGTGACACAGACACATCACTCATCCTCTGGGATTAACAGAGGACTCATAGGCCACACTTCAGGCTTTCTGTATTTAGCCATCAGCCCATCCTCCTCTCCTTCCCCAGCAGCCAGGTCAGGAAAGCACTAACAAAGAACACAACTTCTGTACCTGTCATTAATTGCCCTACTGAAAAAGCAATTCCACTAGTGCTGCTTTGGCTTTTAAGGATCATGTAAAAGAAGAGAAAGCAAATCTGGAACTAAAGCAGGAATTCTAGATATANNTTCACAGTGGTTGGATGATCCCACTTGTAACTGTACATGTCATAAAATTCTGTCACCCAGCACACTTTCACAGCTATCCATCAAAGGCAGGGACATCAGCCTCACTTCTGTTCCCTAAACTAACACAGGAGATGCAGAAGGAGTGTGTAGGTCTGCAGGGTCTCCCAGTGACTTCCTTCTCTTTGCTGCTAAATCTATTGTGGCTTTGTTCATCTCTGACTTTAGTTAGTACTTCTGGAGGGCAAAAGCCTTCACATCCAGAGCCTCCTTTCCTCCAGAGCTGTTTAAAGGTTATTAGTTATCAACATACCTTTTATCTAGTCAGGGCCTGACAACAGTGACACAGACACATCACTCATCCTCTGGGATTAACAGAGGACTCATAGGCCACACTTCAGGCTTTCTGTATTTAGCCATCAGCCCATCCTCCTCTCCTTCCCCAGCAGCCAGGTCAGGAAAGCACTAACAAAGAACACAACTTCTGTACCTGTCATTAATTGCCCTACTGAAAAAGCAATTCCACTAGTGCTGCTTTGGCTTTTAAGGATCATGTAAAAGAAGAGAAAGCAAATCTGGAACTAAAGCAGGAATTCTAGATATACAGGATATAGATACAGAACTAGGTATAAAACTGACAAAACTGTAAGTACACAAAATCCATCACAGGATTGCTGAAAAGGTAGAACTCATAAGGAAAAAGGGAAAACATGACATTCCCCATCATTGTTCCCACAGGGGCTAGGTCAGTGGTGAGGTTGAAGTGAGAGCATCAGCAGGTAAAGGACAGCTTTGAGAGACAACACAGCTAATCCTGAAAGAGACTGTCATAAAGGTGACTCAAAATAAAATAAAAATGTCTTGTGTAAGTTTGACAGCAAATTGACCTCTAAAAAGTCCAAGTTTTGGGTCCCTCCTTACAAAGCTCAGCCAATCTGACATTGTCAGACTTCATTTTTCAGGTTACTCAAAACAATTTACTTAAGTTACTCATTTTCCCCCCAAATGACTGCAGCAGAAACAAAGATCTGTGCCTCATTACTGCAAGCTTTGTTGCCCATGTTAGCAAATCACTAAAAACCTGTATTGCTCTGCCAGCCTATATAAAAACAAGGCAGAATCCCAAAAAATCTTGAGTAAGCTGGTAACAACAGAGCAGTTTTTAATAACTGCTACAGGATTACTTGGATATTAACTATTAAAACATTGGGACTCAGAAAGGCACTAATAGAATTAAGTTATCAGTTTAAAACCCAACTGAGCGGCATCAGAAATGCCTTCTGAAACCAGAATATTTGTTAAGACAGGCCTGAGATCTCAAAGGATCTAGGCCTTTCTAATGAGGTGTGTGCAGATGGAAGAGCATCCATCACCCCCTCTTCATAAAAACCGAACCAGGCAGTAACAGTATTGGCACTGGCCACAAAACCAGGAATTTCCAGGATAAAGAAGTTACTCCCACATCACCTGTCACAGAACAGAGACAGAAAAGAAGGAATTTTCCAGATGACAGCAATGATGTCTTGTACCTTTGCCATATTCTTACAGAATCCCATTTTACTTTTTCTTGGGAGGGACATTGGGGCATCCTTAATCCTTGGGTAAGAGGAAAAATACAGAGATTAAATCAGTGCTATCAGCAGGATTTGGGTTGCCTTGCAGGAGCGACAAAGTCATGGAGAACAAAGGGCTCACACCTCTCTTCTACATGCACTTCCAGAATCCTAAAATTTAGGCTGGAAGAGCCCCACAGGCTGGCTGGGACTCCTTTTGGTCCAGCAAGGACACAGGAATGTCTGGGACAGGCACTAACAAGCAGAAATAGTGTAAATGATGATGTCAAGTGCTGTTCATTTTCCAGACTCACAGAGATCTTCCAGGCAAAACCCAAAGAAAGAGCCCAACACCACCTGTCCCAAGGGGACATGTGAGAGCTGCAGAGCCTGTCCAGACAAACTTGTCACTCTTTGTCAAGGTAAGCCACACGAAGAAAGGACTTCTGGCTGTAGGACCCTGCCAGGAGCTCCATTTGCTGGGCTGGTTCCTGTGGCTCAGCCTTAGCTAAGCAGGGCCACTCCATAGTCCAAAAAAACTGACCAGAGCTTTCTCCAAGTAGTCAAACCCCAAAAGGTTGAGATAAGACATTAAAAGCTTCTCCTCTGCCTCTGGCTGTGGTTACTCTCCTCATCCTTCCCTTCCTGCAACTGAGTTGACTGCTGAGTCTCCATAAAATGAGGGAAAATACACTTGCATTAAAAAAAAAAAAAAAAAAAGAAGCAAAAAAAGCAGAAGAGAAGAAGAAAACACCAGGCCATGGTTACTTAAACCTGCTGTCAGCACTTCAGCCATAAGGAATATTGAAATGTTCAGGGCTTTGTCTGAGTTAATTCCTCTGTGAGAGTTTCTGCTGGATCTTAGCAAGAAATATGCACGGATATTTAGATAAAAAGAAAATGAACCAAAATCAGTAAGAGGAAAGATAAAGTGGGTTCAGATGGTCAGAAACTATTGTTCCACCTTCAGTCAGCAGAAAATAGCTCAAGTGTATGAACTGCAGAAATGCTTGGATCCTGAGCTGAAGGGAAAACAGCTTTAGAAAAAAGGCCTTTCTTAAAGCAGCTTTCTTTTGGAAGAGACAAAACCAGCATCCCAGTTTGAGAACAGAAGCCCCGGGTCACTCAGGGGCTGCACCAGCCCCAGGGGATTCTTCAGACCTGCATTTCTCCAAGGACTTCCCCAGAGCTCTGAACATGAACAAAAACTGGGTTTCAAATCAACATCCCAGATTCAGACCGTGCTCCAGTTTTCCTGAGCCAGCAAAAGGTGAGTAGATGAGGGAACAAGAGTTCAGCTGAGCACCACTTCTCACATTTTCCTGATTTACAGGGGTCAGAGTAAACCCTTCTCTTCTCAAGAGACATCTCATCTCTTTACAGCACTTTTTAAGTAGCTGAGTTCATTAGGGCACTCCCTGGGAAAAGAACAACACAAACCCACCAGACACTCGTGTGAAAAGCTCCTTAACTGTGAACAAACACATCAAATGTGAAGCAAGGAGAAAAGATGGGAGATCATGTCAAAAGAGATAAAAGCTGAAGAGGAGAGAAGCCATGTTGCATAATGCTGAGGACAGAAATAGGCCTGTTTTGCCTAAATCAATGAGAGCTATGAACAGGAAAATCAGGGCTTTAGTAGCATGAACTCAGGGAAAAGTTAAGCTTGGCAGAACAGAACCATCAATGTTTCAGTGGAAATGAGTATCAGGAACACCAAGCACAGCCTGGTGCTGTGCTCAAGGGGGCTGGCAGGGAGTGAGCAATGATGCCTTTATGATATTCAATAACTTACCCAGACATAAATATCTTTTATTGTCCCCAGTTATAAATAACCTGTTAGAAAAGCAACTACTATTAGCCAGGAAGATGCACAATTGACTGAAATCATAAAAAAAATAAACTGTCACAGCAGAAAAAGAAGAACAAAAGTATCATGAAACTGAAAAAAAAAAATCCTCATTGCTTCTTAATGAGGGAAGTGGGGACCTGTGGAGGGAGCACAGGGTCAGGCATCCTTCAGTGCCCACCCCTGGAGTGAATATGGCAGTGAAAAAAACAGGGCATAGAATAATCCCTGTTTCTCTTGCCTTTAATTCAAGTTACAGCTGAAGTTTCTTCACCTTAAAAAGTATTTTATTCCTTTCAATTTGCAGAGGCACTGAGGAACTGAGGCAGTTCAGAAAGAATTTCAAGCAGCCTATTCCCCCTGCAAAGGCAGGGCCACACCACCTGCTTTAATGGCCATGAAATGAAGGCAGTGAACTGGGCAATTGCCTTCACAAAAATAAAATAACCAGCCCTTGGGTCAGTTTCTTACTTGGATTTGTAAGCTCCAAATAAAAAAAGGGAATAAATTCAGTTTCAAATTGCAATGAGGGACTTGATAAGAACTTAATAAAATGCTGATCACACAACCTGAGCATGTGAGCAATAATACACTAGACTGAAGTGACAGAGCTCTGAATACTGTTGTCTTAATAGGCCGGAGGGCATCTTCCTGTGCACAAATTCTGATTTCCAATGCAAATAAAAGCCTGGCTTTGCTCAGGCCAGGTTGAACCTTGGAGCCTGATGCAGTGATGGGCACCATTTCCAACTGAGTCAGCTCCACCTGGGAGCTGAGACAGACCAACAAGTCCCCTGTTGCTGTCCTCGTACTGATTTTATACAAAGGAACCAAATTTTGAAGGGTGATACTTCAATTCAGGTTATGTGACTAGGAGCAGGAGGCTGGGAGCCGCTGTTAAAACTCAGGATAATGCAAATTAAAAAGGAGACTAAATTCAGAAGAGATGGACAACATTTCTTATAAAATATCCAGGAGTGAAGAACAGAAGTCACATTATAGAGACCATCTATTTAAGAGGATTCAAACAAACCTTGAACACTTTCCCAGCAGAAACCTTCTGAATAATGAAGCAAACAGAAAATATGGGGACAAAAGCAGAGATGAAGAGTGTTGGGAACGTTATAAATCCTGGTCATTTAGGGCCCAGCTCACTGATTAGGACTGAGACCAACCTTCCTCAGCAGGGTCAATCACAACCTCTCGTTCTTCCCTTACATCATCTCAATCAGCAGTGCCAAGGAAGCAGCCAGGCTTTAAGAGGGACACACACCCAGGATGTGCCAGCTGCTGCTCCATCTCCACAAGAGCAGCCACCAAAAAAATGCTGGAGCTGTTCCTTGGGGAGCGCCACAGGCACTGAAACGCTCATGAGGAATTTAACAGGTTGGATGTATAAGTCACAGCTGTAGAAATCCCTTCCCAGGCTCTTGCTCCTCCTCCAGAAGCCCCACCCTGCAGCACAATCCGTGCTGCAGTGCCCTCCCCTGTACAAAAAAAGCCACTCCAAACCTCAAGCTTCAGAATATCGTGCTGCAGCTTGCGCTGGAAGTCCAGGAAGTGGGAGATGGTCAGCTTTCCCTTCAGGTCAGCCCCGAAGAAGTAGGTGGTGAGGGCGGAGTTGAAGCCGGTTTTGAGGGTGTTGCCGGTGGTGGAGCGGTCCCGGTGCCGCATGCCCATGCTGGTCTGGGAACGGATGATGCTCTGCACCTAAAAATCACAGGCAGGATGGCACTATCAAAACATACCAGTCAAGGGTCAGTACAAAGTACCCCATGCTCAGCTGTGTCATCCTCCTTTCTTTTCCTACTAAAACAGTTCTCAGAAGACACAATTCAAAAATGTGGCTGAACTTAAGAGAATCACAGAATGATTCGGGCTGGAAGTGATCAGCTGGTTCCAAAACCCTTCCATGGGCAGGGACACTTTCCACTAGACCAGGCTGCTCCAAGCCCTGTCCAGCCTGGCCTTGAACATCTCCAAGGATGAGGAGTCCACAACCTCTCTGGTCAACCTGGGCTTTGGTTTTTTCAGTTTGCTTTAAAGAAAGAAGAGAACCAAGTGCTAAAAATGAGTTTCAGGAAACAATTCAGCCAGTTTGCAGACAAACATTCTAGTGCTGATCCTACTCCTGGTCAGCAGGGCAGCTTCCTCCCAGCAAAATCCCAGGAAGTGAGAAAGCTGCAGCAATTATGAGGAAGAAAAAAAACTTTTCAAATGTTTTAGAGCTTCCACTCCTTTACTGCCCATCCTTGTGAGCTCACACCAACCCCAGTCAGCTCACAACACATTTCTTCCCACTTGTGCACAAATCCTGGGGTTTTCAACACAAGGGCACCCTCTCCTTGCTGCCTCTTGCTCTCTGTCACAGCTGGAAGTTCCTCCATCCCTGGGACTGTGCTACCCAGCACAAAAGAACTCTTCAAAACAACTGCCCTACCCCATAAAAGATGCCAAAAGGTTGACCTTGAAGGATGAGACAGCCTGTGTGTTATTTTAAGGGTTCTGTGCAAATTTCAGGGGTTTTAAGTGTTCTGTGCAAATCCAAGTGTGTTATTTTAAGGGTTCTGTGCAAATTTAAGGGAGCAGCCAAGCCAAATACAGCCATCTCCCTTCTCTTTCCTCAAGTTCTAAACTATCCAAGTTGATCTGAGTGATTATTGCTGGGATACGAGGAGCCAGGCTTATTCTCTGTGTAGCAACTGATCTCTTTCAACAAGGCAGCAAAAGGATGTATATGAAGGACAAGAAGTTTGAAAAAGGAGGGGGAAAAAAGCCACCTGACAACCCAGGCTTCCCAAAGCTCCAGCAAACACTGCTGCTTTGCCATCAGCCTTTTCCCCCTGCTGCCAAAAGCTGGAAGGGAGAAAGAGCAGCTGCCAAGAGCTCCAGCTGTCACAAGGATGCCAGAACCTCATTATTGTGGTATTCAGTGTGTTCAACTTTTTCCTAATGAGAGAGTGAGTGCTGCAACAGCCCCAGAGGGGATGCTATGGAGGAAAATGTCATGCTGTTGCTAGTGGGTTCACCTTGCTGGAGACCCTGCATCCCAACCAGAGGCTGCTGGCTGTTCTTCCACTACGAGGAAAATCAAGTTGAGGAGAACATCAAGAGGAAAAAAAGTACAGAAAAGAGGTTTTCAGGTTTCTCCTCTGATGTGAGGAAGGATGTGGGGTGACCTAATTGTGGCCTTCTAGTGCCTGAAGGGAGCCTGCAAGAAACATGGAGAAAGACTATTTACAAGGGTAATGGCTTTACACTGAAAGAGAGGAGCTTTAGGCTAGATATTCAGAGGAAATTCTTCTCTGTATGGGTGGTGAGGCCATGGCACAGGTGGCCCTGAGAAGCTGTAGCTGTCCCATTCCTGGAGGTGTTCAAGGAGAAGCTGGACAGAACCTGGAGCAACCTGGGATGGTGCCCATGGCAGAGGGGTTGGAATGAGATGACCTTTAAGGTCCTTTCCAACCCAAATCATTCAGGAATTCTCTGGTTCTTGCAGAGTAAATAGCCACTCCTTAGTTTGCTTTGTGCTCCACTGTTAACTGTGAGCTCTGCATGCAGCATAGTTTGAAGACAAATATTTATAAACTGTCTGAAGCAAGGCAATTTATGGCCAGCTTGGAAAACTGCCCCTGTTTCTACATGAGTGTTTACCACACTGCAGACTGCTCTGCAGAGCAGCTTCTCCTGGGTGTTATTTATATGGAATCCTATGGCTCTCTTCTCCTCTCCCATCTGTAACAAGCGTCAGACAGGTTGAAAATCCACCTGTGGGCACTGGAGCCAAAATGATTTAACCAGTCCCTGTTTTGGGTAATCCTTTTAATGCCCAGAAAGGCAGGCACCACTGCGAGGAGCTGCCCTCACGCACAGCTCATCAATCGTGCAAGGACGTGGAGCTCTGAGATGCTCCACTGTTTTTTGCTTCATATTTCAGCCTAAGTGTTCGTGATGTTTCATCTTTTGTACCAGATGAGGGAAAAAAAAATCAATTACAATAGTTAAAGACTTGAAGAGAAATCACAAGTAATGCTGCCTGCGAGTTTTCTACTTTTCAGCCAGCCTTTCTTTAAAAACAGAGGAGTAAACTAACAATTTACATGCCAAAGGATGAAGAATTGAAGGCAATACTGATGCAGGCACCACATTACTCAGGACTAAACACTAACCACCATGCCTCAACTGGATAAAAAACCTGAAACTCTTCAGCAAGGCCTGAAGAAATTCAGTATTTTTTTATTAGGTAGTTAAAGCCTCCAACTTAGTCACACATTAGCTAAATTACTGAAGTAATTTTCTTTCCTGATGAGGTTTTGAAACATCAGTAAGAAGGACCTGCTGTTGGCTGCCTCCAAAGACAAGGTGTGAGGGAGGAGTAGGAAGTTCATTCCCACGTGCTCACAGCCAGCAGGGATGGAATGATGCTTCCCTGATGGTCCTTTTCTTCCCCCTCTTTTTCCACCCATTTTCCCCAAAATGATGGTGCTCTTTTAAACTGCTCCATAATTCCCTGAGAGGGCCAGTTCCAGCTGCTCCTGCCAGGTAAGATTTACAGCACAGGGCTGCAAACCCTGCCATCCTTCATGCTCTCCCCAGGCATTTCCATAAGGAGTGAAAAAGAGGATTTATCCTATAAACAATTGTTTGTAATGTCATATGTTTGCATAATGAGATATATGTGCCTCCCACTGGAGCTGTGTTTGTACTTGCAGCAAATCAGTATCTTCACAGATATCTTCCCACTTTCCAGAACAACTCCTTCATCCTCCAACTCTCAGGCTCTGGAGGATCAGCCTTCACCCAAATACTCTGTGCTAACCAGAAACTTTATTCCTTTCTATACAGGCAGTGACAAATGTAACCAGCTTAACAAAAATACCTTTCCCTTCCTAGGGATGTTTATGTGACTTAATGCATGTATAACTTCCCCTGGCCTACTGGATGATTTGAAATAATTTAATTCAATTTTGTACCTTCATCTTCATAGCGATTAGGAAACATTCATCCTGTAGAAATGTCCCTTTTTCACTTTACATGGCTCTAATAAAAAAGCCAAACATGACACCTGTGTTAGCACCTTGGCATCACTGCAATTTTAGTAGGATGTTAATCGTTCTCTGCTTTTCTTAAATTCATCTATCTCCATAATTGATTTCATGCTAGAACATTACAACTACCATAAATCACTTTTTGCACTGTTCAATATGATCCCATAACTGCAGTGGAGTGCTATCTCCATGCACTATGCAGACAGAAGGAAGAACAGCCATTTTTACTTGGGGGAAGGAAGGAACACGAACAAAACCCCAGGTTTACATTTCAAGCTGTCAAGTGAAGCGATATCAGACTGCAGATAAACACACTCCAGTCTCCTCACAGTCCAAAGGGGGCATCTAAAACCCTGCACGTACCCAGATATATTCCATGGCTCTGGAGCAAGCTCGTGATGATGGCATCATACACACAGGTAATAATTTAAGGAGGATGACAACAAAAGATTAGAAAGGGAGGGTAATTCAGCAGATCTCCTTTGCCACTAGTTCTTCCCATTTATAGCAAGTGCCCCAAGCACGACCTTGTAGAGACTCTTCTGCAGTTAATTATTCACTGAGCCAACTGATGAGTAAGAATCTGTCTCTGGATTCTCCAGGGCTGCTTTGTTCTTGGGTAGCACTTTATAAATGCATTTAAATTTCCTTTTATGAATAGCACACACAGGTGATTCAGGATGTGATTTCGGGGTGTTTATAAGTTCCCAATATCTTAAGGCTAGAAACAGGCAAGAAAAAAAATCACACTCTTCTGCCCGGGGCGGGCAAATCTTTTCCCCACTGGCAGCTGGAGCCTTCAATCTATTCTGACTCGGACACAACCATAAATCACAGCTTATAGGAAGAGTTCACCAGGATCAGACATGAAGGCTAAACTCATTAAAAAACCTGCAGCAAAATCCCTGTTGATGAAGCCTTGTAAGAAGTAGAGGACTAATGAAAATGTGCTCTCAATAACACGTTTTTGGATTACACTGGAATAAGTGGATAAATTCTCCTCTGAAGCAGACTTACCTTGGCTATTCTCTGAAGACAAAATTAAGGAATGCAGTGGAAGCTGTGAAGGCAGTAGGATCAAAATCCCACTTTATCAGTAGAGTGAAAAAAAAGTTCTTTGTCTACCTTGAAGGTGACTTTTTGTAAGGAAATGTTAGAGAATCATAGAATGGTCTGGGTTGGAAGGGACCTTAAAGCTCATCCAGTTCCACCCCTTGCCACAGGCAGGGACACCTTCCATTAGACCAGATTTCTCCAAGGCCCACCCTGGCCTTAAATGTTGGTGACAAAGTCAGAGGAAACCTGAGTTTGTATTGCTGGTTGTCCTGGCCAAATGAAAAAATTTCTCTTGAAATATCCAGTTTAAAGAAACAAGCAGGCACTGAAGCAACACAGCAGAGCACAGAAGGGAAAGGTGCAAACCAGCACTAAGCCCAAATAAAAAAGCCAGTAACACCACAGAGGAAGGCTGTGCTTATGGCTAAGGTGCCACAGCACTGATTGTTCAACTTGCCTGCTCAAACTCCTCCATGTCCACCTCGCCGTCACCGTTCAGATCAAACATCTTAAAGGCGATTTCAAAATTCCTCTGGGGAGCTATATGAAAATGCAACGAAACACAAAAAACAGTTAACAGAGATACAAAAGCTCAATTAAAAAAAGGGCACAAGTTCTGAATTACTTTATCCAAAAGCAATTTTGCCTAATTCTTTCAATTTTAGTAAGGAAATGTGGCTCTTGGGAGCCTCTAGCTATGAGCTTCAATGGTGCTCCTTTTACCAATGGTCTGGACAAGGAGTTGTGAGGAGGAAATATCTCTGGAACATTTATTCTATTTATAGGTAGAAAAAGCTGGAAAGCAAGATGCTGATATTTCTAATGACAATTAACAGAAAATGATGCTACAGCAAGAGCTCCAGCCTGTTCCATGCAGTTGAACACCAGTTTAGCCAGA
>VZUA01063342.1:4682-18920 GCA_013401035.1 Horornis vulcanius | reverse complement strand
ATTCTTGCATTCTATCAAATAAAGCCTTATTGTTAGACAAGGAATTTGGAAATTTTTGTATTAAATTACAGTGCTAGCAGAACTTACCTGCCACCATGTAAAAAACACTCCTTTGGATACAGCCAGTGCTGGTTTACCACTATCCTGCACCATGTATCTGCATTGGAAGACTGCTCTTTGTCCTATTGTGGGTTTTCTTTTCCTTATTTTCTTGTATTCCAGTGATGTTTACAGAATCATTCAGGCTATCTCAGTCATTCTCAAATGCAGTGTGTCAGAGACCTGCAGTAATGCTTATCATGGGGATTTAAAATGTGATATATGGTACATTTAATTTCTCTCTCTTCTCCACAACTACAGAAATGCAAAACAAATTATTAGTGGCAGCACTCCATTGTAAAATTATAGTTTACTGGGTTTGTAGTGGGAAATGCATTGTAACTGTTAACTGTAAATTAAAAAACATTGAGAAATATAAAATAAATAGGACATACAATGGATCCTGTGGTTGTATGATTGAGCTTTTCAAAGAGTAGAAATACTACAAGTTGCACAAGATTTTTCAGAGCAAACGGACTTGATGTAATTATAAGTACTAGTGTGGTCATTGGAGAGTAAATCCAAGATTCAAAATCCAATACAAATATCTGCATATTCCTTTTCCTTAGTCTTTATAGCTTGTGTGTGTATATGCCTTGTACAATTTTGCTTAACATAATTCAGTGACCAGAATGCATGATTAATTTGAATTTGGGTTTCTGTGAGGTTTTAAACTGTTGATTTCCTTTAGGTATGTTATGTATGGCACCCTGCATGCATTTTGTAATGTTTTTGCCTCACTGTAATTTCTTCGTTGTGGTGCTGAGAGTAGTAAGATGACTGATGCTCTGTTTTGAAAGCTGGAATGATTGCAACAGATAACAGACTTTCAACCAAAGTGTGTAATGAGCCTGTGTGTAACAGAAAGCTTGAAAGCTCTGTGTACCATTCCTACTGCACTGTGTCTCTTGTAACAACCCTGAATTGGTACCCACAGACCTCAAAGTAATTTCTTCTGGAATGTGCTGTAAGGTAGCAGAGTTGCATAGCACATTGACACGACAGCCTTTGCCATCCATCTGTCAGTGCCAGTTGATCTTCATGAGACATCAGGTGGATTGACACAGCTGTGCTCATCTCTTTTAATTCAAACTAAGTTACAGTTCTTCACAAGAGGAAGAATTCAATACTTTATTGTATAGTATAGATGGTGCTAAAAATATACTGATCCCTGAAGCAAGAAGATTTTAATTCCTAATGTGACCAGAAATCAGCAAATTAATCTTAAACTTCTGTCACCTTCCATGCCAGCATCTGAGGTGCTGAGTACAGAAGAGGGTTTCCTTGTAAGACCTCTTGAAGTCAGGGTTTGTGGGAAGTGTTTCCTTTAAAAAATGCCTTCATCCTTTCTCCTGCATAATAAAGGTACATTCTTAACTTGAAATAATTAGGAAAACATTTTACCAATAGCAACAAGTCCTCTGCTCTAAAGTACCAGAGTGTTTCCAACTAATAAAACTTTTTAAAAACAGTTCAAGGAAAAGGAAGCAAGAGTTGGGCATGGGTTGAAGCACCTGAGAAGGCAGAAGCTATTTAGATAAATACAAAATAGTGACCTGTGAAGAAAAAGGACTCAAGTATTCAAAATAAAATTAGTAATCACATCTTGTTAATGATATGCAGCTACTTGGGTCAAAGTAAGCTTCAAACCCAAAATCTGCACAGGCTCTAAAGATGCCTCATTCTGTGTGAGGGCAGCTGGGCAACACTGGCCAGGGAATGGGTCTCCTCTCACATAAAGGGGAATGTCTAATCGTAAAACTCCCCATTTACAATCTAAAAAGTGCAAGTGTAAGGATTTATGTGGAGCAGAGAGGGTAAAGTCTACATTTGGGTCTTTATTAGAAGAATTTCATGTTACTTAAAATCTTGGGAAAAGGTTCAGCTAGTGAACAAAGCAAGAGCCCTTTGACAGATGATGTAACAGTTACTGCTAGAAATGTTCATATTTTCCAGAAGGAATTAATAAACTTTAGAGCTGTCTCAGAAAAAAAAAAAAAAACAAAAAAAACCAAAACACCACCAAAAAAACACAAAACCACCAGATTCTGAAAAAGAGAACTGAGCATGTGCTTTCCCAATCATATTTGTCTTGGTAATTTTGTGTCAACAAGATATACAGAAAATTACTACCTAAAATAAGAGGGTGCTCTTATTTTCATATCTTTATTCTGTGTAGGTTATAGAGGACAGAAAGGAGAAAGAGGCGAGCCTGGAATTGGACTGCCTGGTAACCCTGGACCACCTGGCCCTGCAGGTACAAGTCTCCAGATTTATTTCTGCTATTGTTATTTATGAACTAACATGCCTTTCTCCTGTTTTTAACACCGGTTTTACACTCCTGCTTTTCCTCCTGAACTGGGTCGTAGCGTGAGACCAGCCCCACCACGCCTTCTCATGGATGCACTGGAGTGCAGCTGATGCTGGTGATGAAAAGCAGAGCATTGCACATGCTCTGGTGAGGACTTTGCTAATTCTAGCTTTGTTTTACCAGCTGCTGGCCTGCCAGGCCCACCAGGAACATCAGGCTCACCAGGACCTCAGGGGCCACCTGGACCCAACGGGAGGTGCAATCCGGCAGATTGCTATTACCACGTGTCACAGACTCGCTCACGCACCAGCAGGAAATAAAAACCCTCTTCCCCAGACACTTGGGTTCACAGTCACTTTTCACACTTTTCAATAAGTTAATTTAAGTTTTGAAATATTTGCTGCATTTTTTTTTCTCTTGACACTGCACAGTATATAGACAATTTGTAAGGCACAAAACTGAGCCTTTTTCTATGTTATTTGCAGTGTCATAAGGATGACATGATGTCATATATTTTCCAGAGTGCATTCCAGGTGTTGTTTCTCATATTTATTTTGCTTAGAACAGAAAATAGGCCCAAATAATTTTCATAAACTTTTTTCTTCAAACAAAAAAATATTTTATTAGAACTTAAGACTTTATGTATGCCTCCATATGTAAGCTGGCTTTATTTTTCTTGCTGGTGGTGAATTTTAAATGGAAAAAATACATTTCTAAAGTTGCAAAGTGTACTCGTTCATGGCGGATGCAGGACCTAGAGCTGGAGCACTAGGAACTCTGTTTAGACTAAACATTCATGTCCCTCAAGGAGGCTGCAGCACACCTGAAAATTGTCTGCCACACACCAGGAATGCTGCCCACCATTTCACTGGTCACGTCCAAGATGGCAAAGAAGGAAACAAAGACGGGTTTATGATCTCCTTATCCCATCCAACAATGACTGACTGGAAAATCACCAGGTGTACCTCCAGGAAGTTTCTCTCCTGAACTGGATTTTGTCCCAGCTGGGGGCTTATATGTCCCTTTAGTCATGGTTACACATACCCCAGATATTAAATGCAAGAGGCTGCTGATGGTGTTCTGCACTGAGAGCTGGCACACCTTCTAACCATTACGTGGACTAAGCAAGCTAGTCTGCCATTAAGTCTGCCAACAGCAAAGATGACCCCTTGCTTTAGAGCAGAGGCTGGTGAGTACATAGTCCAAAAATGGAACTTCACAAGCCTCTAATCTGGGTGATGGCACTGTTTTCTTCTTCCTCCTGCAATATTCACATGCTGAAATAAGTGTGAGAAGAACATGGAATCTGTAGACTGCAAAATTCAGAGGTCTTGTTAACTGGTCAAATTTCTTGAGTTCAAGAGAAATTTGAAAAAAAATACAAAACCCTTCTAGAAATGTGTACTTATGAGAGCAACAGCATCCAGTTTTCAGGCATTTAGTAAAGGCTGCAGGAACAGACAATGTCAATGATGAACAAAACAGAACAATGTGTAAATCCCAGAGTTCAAAGGGTTGAACAAAAGAAAACCTGGGGAAAATCGATCACACAGATGATCCTGGAAAGGAGTGAGTAGGGGTGGCCAAAATTTCTCTTCTGGTTATTAATTAACAGATGATCCTAAGTTAGTCCTGTAGAATTTTGTACAGTGCAATAAAAAGTGAAGGTGCTATTTAGAGAACACAGACATCTATAACCTACAACCTCAAAATGCACCTGTAGTACATACTGAAGGCTCTTATCCCATTGTTTGGAAGTCAGTCACTCTCCCACATCAGGCAGGGAAATAGTTTTGATAACTTTGTGCTTGAGCAGTACTGAGCTACCAGGGAAATATTCTCAAATTGGGAGTGCTGTCTTCCAGAGAAGCTGTCATGATACATGAATCTGGAAGGAATTAAGGAATGACTGATGGGAGTCTTTAGCAAAAGATACACATTGGCATTTGTTCTAAATAGAGTTCCTAGCACTTGCACCCAGAGCAGAGGAACAAGATGAGAGCAAGTGGTGACAGAATTAACTCAGGCGACAGCTGGGGCACTCAGGACACTTTCTGAAAAGGAAAGCACACATCCCTGATATGTTCATTGGGTTGGTGTTTGGAGGAGAGAAGGTGCTTGCTACAAAAGGATGTTAAAGGAAACACAAGGATGGAAGGCTGAGAGTAAACACCTGGGACAGGAGAGGGCAGCAGGAACGAGGACAGCAAAAAACCTGTGACATATCATGAAACTGTCTCCTGAAGGAGCTGCAATGTACCCTGCAGCTGTGGACACCTTGGGGAGTCAGGGTGTTTTATCTGTTCCTTGTGAGAATGGGGTCAAAAACCCATAGCACAGGCGAACCCAGACCTCACACCTCCTGTTCTTCTCACCCCCCTCACTCCTTGGGAGGCAATGGCTGTCCCTTCTCCAGGCCCGTGCATCCTCTGCTCTGCGGGCAGCGGGCACCTGTCCCGCTGGGGTGAGGGTGCATTTGGGGAAGTGCTCCTGCCTGAGCTTAGCTCAACACAAGCTGCTCCCACTCCAGAATGGCTGTGCCCATGGAGCATGTTTTGGTTTGCTCTGTGGAACTGATCACCCTTCCAGTTCTGGTCCTCAGAGGCGGTAGAAGTGCTGGGAATGGTGAGGCAGCTGGAAACTGAGCACTGTGTGGGCCACGGGTGTGCCCACCCAGACAGTACAGCCTTGCACCAACACATCTCGGTGTCTAAACATGGACACCAGAGGAGCAGCAGCTCCACATACTAGTGTCCATTTTCTGAAAGGAACTGCTGGTCAGGTATCTTGCATGAACATTTTCTCTTTCTTTAATTTTTTTTTTTTTTTTTTTTGTTACTTTTCCAATAATTCCAATATATGTAATAATCTAAACTTTTTTTTACTTCATAAGTTTATTTTGAACTTCATTTTCTGTGATAATATTGAAAAGGGTGCTGTCTTGTGGTAGTACTTGAGTGACTTAGAGGTTCCCAAGCAGCCCCATCCTGGAAGGCTGTACATAGACCATTGCGCCGCTTTGGTGGTATCTGTATATTTTGGGGCTTTTAGCTTGCTGAAACCCAGAATCTATTATCTGCCAGATGCAATTGCTGTATTTTAATTTACTTGAACTTATTGGAAAGCAAAACACTTTTTATATTTGAAGAAGTTTTATTTTTTCATCTATGTTTCCTACAGATGCCTTTTTCTTTTTATAGGCTCAAAGAGAAAGGTCTTTCTAAAATATAATTGAGTGCTTTCAGTTGATTTACAGGTAACTTTGATAATTATCTTGCTGCATTATTTTTATTTTGCTAAAAGCCCACTTTAATTTTCTCATGTGAGAAAATGGGTATTTTTTTATATGGGCTATCTCAATACTTATTTTAAGATGCCACATTCTTCACTGGGGTAGAACAGAGTTAATCCCAGCTTAACTTTCCTTCACACTGGCTTGCTCCTACTTTGCATTTTTAGAATTGAAAGTGGAATGTGGCTGGAAACATGTGTCTGCATGGTTTTCAGGTTTGGCCCCTGAAATTTCTTTGCGATTTCAGACTGATGTCTTAGTTTCTGGGCAGGAGGCCAGAGAGGGAAGAGGGGATGCTAACCTATTTTGCAATTTGCTTTATCAGTTTTGTATCTGTTCTAAGTAGTTCATGCTGCAGTAAGCACTGCAAGGAAATAAACACAAGGAATTTTTTTTTTTTCCAGTAGCATTAGGTCTTTTATTCTGCTTTGGGTTTGTTTACTTGCAACAAGACTCAGAAGTGAAGTAACTCTGACAAAATGTTTTAAACCTTTCTTTAAAGCTCTTTAAGCTTTATCCTAGTTCAGGGTCAGACTATAATATTTTATGAAAAGTTGTTTCATCACCTGTTAAGAACGTGTTGGGATTTTCTTGAAATGGCTATGTACAGAACTACTCAGTTTGCCTAAAGAAAGTACAGAAACTTGCTAAGAGGGAAGCTTTCCTGAGGCTGCAGCAGACCTCCTGCTGTCCACATGGTGGAGTGCAAAACATTCTTTCAGTACAAAGATTGCAGCCCAGGCATAACTCGCCCAGCAGCACAAGAGCTGACCCAGCCATTTGTATTCTCACAGCACAACAGTGTTTCTGATTTTGCTCTTAAGACTGACTTTTTTCTATTTTCTTCCTTCAAATCTCTTTAGTTTTGCGTGGCAGTACTTGCAGAAATACTGCCTTTCTTGGACAACTATTGTCAGATAATATTGCTAAGATTGTGTTTATTATTGTATGGTGTTTTATGTACATTACAAAAGAATATGTTGTGGTGGGACATCTCACTTTCAGGCATCATTTATGTCCCCTGCAATGATGTTTGTCTCCCAGGGAGGAGGGACTCACCTATGGTTAGCAAAAACTCCAATATCCAATGTACAATTGGGCAGCAGTGCAGCCTGTTTTGAGAACAGCAGGCAATGTTTTGAGAACCAATATTCTTAACTTAGACTGGATTTGGTTTCAATGTTAAAAGAGCACTGTGATACAGAAACAGGCTTGATTATCCATCCTTCCCTTACATTTTATGATTGTGGGTTATGACAGATGTTAGATATGCACAACTTTGTTGAATAAGTGGGGGTTTTAATTAATGGATAATCACGCAAAATATTTTGGATATTCTTATTTTTCACAAGGGTGAAATGTTATTTTTCATGTCTATGTTCACTTCACAATTTTTTTCCTGAAATGTTTATATGAAAGTCTTGCAAAAACCCCATTGGCTAAATTAGCATTTTATAAACTTATTTTTCCAAACAGATTACATTAGAACCAGTCCCTAATCTTACATTTTATTAATGCAGTAGAACTGCTGCTCTAATGTGAAATGTTAGAACAAGAAAAGTAACTCAGAAATCAAAACATTGCTGGTTTGGGGTGTGTTTTTATTGAGTTTTTCATAGTTTCTGGATGTACCAAGTCATGCAAATTTTTCCTGAAATCTGACATGTCCACTACAATTTGATTGTACTGGATGGATGTTTAAATCACCTCCATGTACATAGGTGGGTAGGCCATGAAGAACAAGTTTAACCCTAACCTTGTCATGGTTGGTATTTCAGCGGAAAATTCAAGCTTCAGTACTGTAAGGAAACATGGTTTTGAAATATTAATTGCTAACAAACATTACAGAGTCTAGACCAAAATAAGTTTGTAGCTAAAAAGATTGGAGTCTACGTGTCTTTTAGCTGTTTTCTTTCTTAGTCTGCTACTCTATAAACATAAATGCATTTAATTACTTCCTGCAGTTTTAATGTAAATATATTCTGTCTCCAGTCAGAATGTTTGAAGGATTCTCAATGACACACCTTGTTTTTTTGTATTCTTTTATTTCTGAATTATATGCAGCTGTCACTGAATGAATCACAGAACATCAAGACTGGTTGCTTCCTTCCTTCCTTATATTTTTGGTTTGCAACATTTAAGGTTCAGTTCAATGGAAATGTATTAAGTGGATGAAAAATAACTTTTTACATTATTCTGTGGCCATGTACTTCTGAAACAGGATGGAAATGGAAATATTTCACATACTTTCTGTTTGTGGCTCTGTCAAAAATGTCAACCTTTTCTTCTGTGTCAAATCACAAGAGGGAGGATGCAATTGCAAACAGGAGAAAGGAGAGGCACAAAGCCACTGCAGTGAGCTCTGGGGAGAAGTCAGGGCGAGTTGCCTGAACTTGGGGTTGTTGGGTTTTGACCCCAACTGAGGTCAGTTTTGTGCTTACTAGGCCTGGTGAAACTTAGGGCTCTATAATATGGATTAAAAAATGAACAAACAAAACCAACTAAATGCAAAAACCTTGGTCTTAATATGTATGTAATTTATGAAAATGAATGCATTCTCTGAATGCAGATAAACTTCCTGCCCAAGTAGGAGATGATCACTTTTATTCAAGAAATTGATTCATTGAACTTTAGGGAACTTTAGGAATTTTCATTTTTCTCTTGCAGCCTAACTCTCCCAGGAGGAAAAATGCCAATGGCATTTTAAAGGAATAATTTCACCACTAACTTGATTTTCCTTCTTCCGATTTCATAGTGACTTCAGAAAGTTTGTTTAGTTCATTGTCTGAAGCTGCCAGGTTTACTCATCCTTTTGAATGCACAGGCAGCAAGTAAAACAGAACAGGGGTTACAAAAAATTGAAGTGAAGGAATAAAACTGAAGCTGTAGCAAATAACACAGGAGTAACATGCCCTACAAAATATAGGTATATCTTTTCTACCTGTGACCCATGAGCAGAGGAGATGCAGCAACTACATTTTGTAAGTATAAAGGAAGCAGAGGTTACACGGCCAAAAAATAATAGTGATGAGCAGGTCAAGCAAACACATTTCATCCAATTGTCTAAGCAATTTAACAACATTTGCAGAAATGCAGCATTTGTATGTAAAGCACAACTGCTGTGTTCTGCCAGGATGAACTAATGTTGTCTCTGAAACAAAGTGTTTCTTGGGAAACTTGGTTTCTTTTTCCTTCTGTCCTTCTAGTAACCTTCCAAGTAGCACCTGATGACACTTTTCATATTTGAAGGAAAACAAATTTTGTTGCAGATCTTTGCTTGGCTCTGGTGACCTCAGATCATGTCTAAGGTAGTCAGGGACACAAAATGCAGTGTAATCCTCCCTAGCCTTGCTTTCATACATCATTTAGGAGCTCCAAATAACTGTAGCTTCTTTGGCTACAGACCTTTGTGAAACATTGTAGATTTTTTGGTAGCAGTTCATACTAAGTTGTTTGAAACCAGTGGTGTTTGAGGCAGAAAACTTAAATATAAACTCATATAATAACTTTATGTATGTATAATACATCCATCTCTCAGGTTAATATTCAGCAGCAGTGTTACAAATACTTGCTAACAGAGGAATTGTGAATGGTGTTAATCCAGCTGACCTCTGGTCTCTAGTTGGGTTCCCCAAGGCTCGGAATTGGGGTTGGTCTTTATCAGTGACCTGGGTGAGGGGATTGAGGGCACCCTCAGTAAATTGCAGACAACACAATCTGGGTGAGAGTGTTGACCTGCTGGAGGATAGGAAGGCTCTGTAAACTGGGGAATCTGGACAGGCTGGATTGATGGATGCTGAGGATTGCCCCAACCCATGTGTAGGACCTTAGCCTTGGCCTTGCTGAACCTCATGAAGTTCCCATGGACTCACTTCTCGAGCCTGTCCATGTCCCTCTGGATGGCATCCCTTCCCTCCAGGGTAATAACCCCACTGCAGAGCTTGGTGTCACTGGCAAACTTGCTGAGGGTGCACTCGATCCCACTGTCCACAGCACCAGCAAAGACATTAAACAGTGCCAGTCCCAATAAGGACCCTTGAGAAACTGGTCTCCACTTGGACATTCAGCCACTGACCCCAACTCTTTTAGTGTGGCCACCCAGGTCTGTCTGTCAAATCCATGTCTCTCATGGATAAAATCCATGTCTCTCATCCTTTACAGACAAGGATGTTGTGCAGGACAGTTCAAATTCTTCGTCCAAATAGATGATGTCATTCCTTCTTCCTTCCTCCATCATGAAAATAGCCCTGTCAGAAGGCCACCAAATTTGTTCGCAGTGCCGGGTTAACAGTCAGACTCAATGATTGTTCTTGTCCAATCTAAAAAGTCTATAAACTGGTTATCATTATGATTTTCTCTGGGTTCCTTCCTATACTGAAGTAACTAAGTAGCTAAAATATGTATATATCACAGTACAATTAAACCTCCAGAACTGGAAGTGGTGACAGAGATGATGGGTAAAAGATTTTCACTAGTCTTATGTTCAATAAATCTCACAGAATTTTATGATGCTGAACCTGAAAGAGAGGAGATTTACTTGGGATTTTACTGAGATTTCAGGGGCATCTGGTTAAAACTGATGGCACATTGACAGTGGCTTGTGAAACCTCTCAGCCTCTTTGCACTGTGTCTTCTAAATTTATTTTAAAACTATTTTTTTCCTGAATCACCATAGTCAATACATCTTTATTTTTAATTCATAATCCTGTCTTTATTTTCCAAATCTTTATTTTGCTTGAATGTGTTGTTACTAAAAATCCTGTCTCTGGCATGTCTGCACTGTCTACTATTTGTAAAGTACCTCTTTTGCATTCTTGTGTAAGATTTGGAATTGAGAATTAGATTAATCAATGCATCCCATCAGGACTTACAATGGGCCTGAGGATTTTTTTCTCGTCTCTTTAAGTTAAAACAAATTAGATTGACGGCAGAAAATCTGTCACAATCATATGATGTCCACTTATAAAGATTTTGCATTGAATTGACTCTCAGTGTTGAATTTGATTGTAATAATTTTTTTTTGGGTTTTGCATATGAATATTCTTGCTCCTATATGAGTTTCCTTCTATTGTGGAATTTTATGCATTTTTCAGACTATATTTTCTAAAGCACTTCACAATTGTATTTAAATGAGGGGGGGGTTGCTACTTTTGATTCATAAGTTTATGCATTACGTACAGAAAACAATATTTTCATTCTGTTATCAGGTGAGGTTTTTTTCAACAGTTTTACACACTTTATAGACAAAATAAAAGTTTGCTGGTGAAACGACAAGGTTTTTTACTAGTGTTTTATTTGTTCTACTACCTAAGCAGTATTTTTGAGGACTCTGCCCCAAGTCAGTAAAAACTGACCTAATTCAAAAAGTTTTGAAAACCCCTTTTAAGCCTCTCACCTTGTGTGGATTCTTCTGGATTTGTTCTTCAAAAATTAAATTCTTTGCACTTGCCAATTTTGGTGATTTCTTGTAGTATTCGTGTAGGAAATCAAGTTTGCTTTGAGAAAGGTTTTAACTACTGGTTTTTTGCAATAATTCCCTTTGGAGCATACATTATACCACTACTTTTCCCTTTAGTGTTATCTTATGTGTTTTGTGCAAAATGTGGAGCCCTGTGGATCTTGTTATTTCTCTCTGTTGTCACGTGGCATCAAGTCAAGGGTTTGGAACATGATCAGACAGTTAAGGAGAAAAATCAGTGCTTAACACAAGTGTGCCAAAGCCTCTCTTGGAAAATTTGGATGGCTAATAATGAAATGAAAGGAACCATCATAGGGTGGTTTCATTTTTGTCTCAGAGAGAGAATAAACTTCAGAGAGGTAAAGTCAAGCCACAAATAGTTTAATTTATACAGAGAGGAAGAGAGTATCCACATTGCACATTTTCCGCTAAAAACCAAGTAAGGCAGCTTGGGCCATCTAATGGCTGCATTCTGGCTGTTCTGGCTATCAATACTGAATGCAACCATACATTAAAAAATTATTTATAAATTTGGGGGGTTGTATTCTTTTATAGGTAACATACATATTTCTAGGACTTAAAATTCTGTTGACAGTGGCTAGTAGCCTTTTATTTTAATGTCACACATAATAAGGCAAGCTCAATGGGCTTCATATGGAACTACAAATGCAACACAAATTGGAGTCAAGAATGAAGAGGTGATTCCACATGGGTTATCCATGGCAACCCCATGACTGTACCTTTACAGGTACTGGCAGCATAAACAGTGCCAGGGGTGGCAGGTTTTCATAAGAACCCCCCACCTGTGGTTTTATGACTGAATTGAAGAGCTGAAGGAGGTTTCACATATTCTGTGCAAGACACATGTAAGATGATGTGACTGTGCATGAAGGGTATGTGCTAGAATTTATTTTTTAAGTATGAAAGAATAGCTACAGCTGCAGTAAATAAAACTATCCTTTTTATTTGATGGCTGAAGATGTTATTTCACTGTACATCATACATAGGAATTAAGTAGGGGAGGAGGAAAATCACAGAAATTCTTTATTAAACAAAATCAAAAATAAAAATAGACAACACCTTTTATTTTCCCCCAAGAGGAGGAGATAGAAGGCAGCACCTGTGTATTTCTGTAAGCACCATTGTTCCAGCTTGTGTTGCTAAGCACTCCTTTTGGAAGAATGCACAACCACTGTGTTAAAAATACCTTACTGAAACCTTGGTTGAAAGGTTTGTCCGTGTCTGCATTTCTCCGTCGTTGGTTATTTTGTCCTCAGCTGTCTGTGCAGGATGTAAATTGATGCCGACACACGGTGGCACTCTCAGGGCCCTTTCATGTTCTTCCCTGCTCTCTGTCCCGCCTGCATCCTGCAGGACGCTGGCTCGCAGTACCCGGGAGGGCCGGGAGGGCCGGGGGGACCGGGAACCCCAGGCTGTCCGGCCACCCCAGGGGGACCTCGGTCGCCGTCACGGCCTTCCCTGCCGTAGCTGGCTTTGCCTGGTTCACCTGGAAAAGTGGATGCAGGTCTAAACGTCGGCAGCTTACAACTTGCTAAACAGAATTAGCATCCTGTCCTTAAAAGCTGTATGAAGATGGTTTTTCACTGCTCTCAGGCCGGCACCCAAGAGGGGTGCCAATTCACCGGGACAATCTTCCTCTACCCGATGCCCAATCTGCAATTACACAGCTACAGCAATGAAATTTGAGCCCCAGTGCCCTTCAGCTGTACTAGTGCGGGTCTGCTGCTGTACAAAGCTCTGCAGGGTACCCTACTCTGCCAATACCTAGGGCAGGGTAGATTCTACTTGCTACCATAGAATTTCATTAGCTCTCTGGAAAAAGAAATACCAAACCTTTTTTGTTTTTGTTTTTTTTTCCACTCAGGTGCTTGGGGAAATAGATGCAAAGATTGGAACTACTGAGCACTAAAGTAGGTTTTACTTCTAAATGTTCAGTGAAGAAAGGAAAACAGTGATTTCAGGAAGCCTTTTCCACTTCTGAGTTACACAGACATCCTTGGGATCAGTAAATACTAAACATTTTTATTCTGTTTTCACAAAAGAACAAATATAAGCAGATTGTCTTGCTATATAAACACAGAAATGTGCTGTAGAAATATTGATGGAAATAACATGTTCATTCGATGGCCACTAGAGGCCAGCTGTGCTTCATCCATCAGCAGGAATCTCTCCTGGAGCCATGTTATATGACATTGCAATTAATTACCCCAGAAATAAAATAATATCCTAAATTATGGCTGGAGATTTTGATAACTGCTGTGTCTTCCAGTGAGATAATCTGGAGGTTTTGGCCTTTTAAAATTAATTTCATATATATAATTAGATATGTATATAATATGTATAAAATATATATTAAAAGAGGCAAATTTTATTCATATGTGTAATTGCCTCCTTTTATAATGTTTTCTTTACATTTTTTCTAATCTTTCTACACTGAGATAAAGTAGAAGGTAGCTTTTGCTTTTTAGTTTTTAATTCTGATCTATGACTGACCCACCACCTAGGAAGTAAAAATTACGAAGCACTGTAATTTTGGAGCTTATTGCTTAATGGACTCCTTCTATCATTTCAAGGCAGCTTGAAATATCAGTTCTGAGTAAATTTTTACTATAAATCTTCTTTATCCTCAGCCTGTTATATTTACCTGGAAGACCTCTTGGTCCAGGATAACCTTTCAGTCCTCTGCCTGGAAGTCCTCTTTCTCCTCTTTCTCCTGGTTCACCTGAAGCAAATTCATGAAACATTAGTTACAGTCTGCCTGGAATATTATTTTCATCCATAAATTCCCTTTCAGAAGTGAATAACAGTTAATAAGCAGAGAATTCAACTGGCTGTATACATTCTTAGCATCTTTCAATAATGTCCTGACCCATAACCATGTAAAATGTTTGGGATTTGATTGGGTTTTTTCACCTATTTGAGTTACACTCAGAAGCAGACAGGCTGGGGGGGAAAGAAACTACCTAGAGCTGGACAGTAAGTACCACATGAAATATGTGTCACAGCCTATATAACAGGAATAAACCGAAGTTGCAGTATTTCAGGATATTTTTGACA
>VZUA01063335.1:46682-60174 GCA_013401035.1 Horornis vulcanius | reverse complement strand
TATTTTCCTTCTCACACCCCCACCCAAAATTTTTAATTTTTCTATTCCTCAGACAGGCAGCTTCCTATAATTCCCTGGACAGATGATGTATTCACCACTAGTTACACTAATGTAACCATAACGGTTACTTGCTAGTCTCAAACCCTGACTTATTTCAACAGTCAGTAGGTTCCTTAATACTCAGAAACTACCAAAATGAGTTTTGTTCCACTTTAATTCCCCAAATTAACAATGTAACTGTAATGAAAATATTTACTGAAATCACTGTTCTGTCTGTGGTGTACTGGTGCAACCATGTATAGATCAGATTTTTTAAAAATGTAATGGGTCCTGTCAGCAATCTCATCTACTTTACATGCTATGCCTATGTACACTCAAGCATTGCCAGAAACCTAATGATTCACCTGATTACTAACCAAGAGTTTTTCCAGTGTCATCTCTCCACAAAGTCAGACTAATGAAACAAAGCGGAGTAAAGAGCACTCAAAGACTTCTACACTTGTACTTTTTTACACTTGGCAATAAAGGCTACACACATATTGGTTTCTGCCTATAAAATTCTGAATAAGATTTTATGAACTTATCAAAAATTTAACACAGACTGACTTGAATAGTTTTGTTTCAGATGAAAGGAAGTAATTTAGCAAAAACTTTTCAACAGATAATTAAGTCACATCCCACTGTTACTTTTCATATTTGACATCATCCAACAGTTCATCAGAAGTTAAGAAGGGAGATATCAAACTGTATGCCCATCAAAGCTTTCAGAAAGAGCCATGGGACATGCATACCAACTTGCACTGACTGGTATTTTGTCTTGCAGTATAGGAACAACATACTTGAGGGGTAGTTCACCTGAACATGTCAATTTTAAAGAGAGATGTAAATTTAGAAAACTGGATATTTAATTGGCACTGTAAAATGAGACTGTGTTCAAATCAGAACCATGCGTAGTTATTAGGTGTGTAACAGGCGTCCTGGTTTCAGTTAAACCATGGCAAAGGTGACCTCTTCTTAAAAAGACATGAGAGGGCAAGCAACAGGTTTCTTCCTGGACAACTTAGAAGGATTAGTAACATGCTCTGTACTGGATCTGTAAAGAGATAAATGCTGACAGATTTTACAAGATCATATCTGGAATCCACACAGAACCCCCCTCCTGAATCTTCCTTTAAGTGCCGGAGAGGGAAGGGGAAGTATCACCACCCTTACCATGTAATAAACTGGAACTGGTAGCCCACTGAGCATGTCTGATGTGTTAGAGATTTCCTAGTTTGAGACCAGACTTTCAGGTGCTCTCAAGAATGTGAAAAAGTCTCTCTGGTAAACACTGTTAAATAAAGGCCATTCAGAAGAACACAGTTTTGAAGAATAGCACATGCATATTCCCAGTGTGACAAGGAGGTTGACTAATTCATAGTTCCCTCCTAATTTCAGGAGTTCTACAACTACAAAATGGCCATTTTTATAATCAGTGTCAACCTATGCAACAGGGAAATCATTAACTACTATATTTCCAGAAATTTACAAGTGTGCTTTAATTTGCTTCTGCCTTGCAGATGTACCTGAATAAATCCATTAGTATGTTTTCATTCATGGCTGTTCACAAAATTATCTTAATGTGTCATAAGAGCAATGCAATGACGCTCCTTTCAGTTTAATCAAAAACCACTTCAAGGAAAGCAGCTGCAAGCACCAATGGCCTTCCTGATACCAAATCAAGTTTTAGCCACTCAACTCAAAGCGGCATCATTAGAAAATATCCAATCCATAAGCCATGCATTGATATCCACAGTGTTAAAGGATCAAATGACACATGCATGTCACTCCAAGCTAAAAACGCAGATCCAAAAGATACTACTGTTTCCTTACTCCAAAAGCACTGGAATAGTGCTAGACAGCCAACCAGCCAGCAAAATAACATTGTGGTGGATGCCTTTTAACAAACATAGTCAGTTAAACATGCCTTAAATGCTGTCAAAAATAATGTGTCCAGATTATCTGCAATACCTTTACTTCCCTTGAGAGGTATTTTGCTAGTCTTACAGCAGTAGATTTGATAAAGCAGCATTCAAATTTACTTGCTCCTTGTCGGCCACAAAAGATTGCATCCCTACTGTCAATTCTTAATATGCTGGCTAGATAGAAAACAGAAGTTCAAGAAACGTTTAAATTTATACAAACCTGCATACGACATTTCACTAAATCCAGAGGTACGACACCAGTGTGTGTCAGGCCACAACTGAGGACCCCACCAACGCCACAGAGAGCATAAAACTTGAGCGAGCCATATTCACAACTGTATTCTGTAGCAAAAAATAAAGACACACCATGCTTTTATATAAACTCCATGCACGGTTGGACAGCGATGTCCAGGGTATAGTTTATGTCTCCAGTTCATTAGTAATTAAATATACCACACTAAACATGCTGTCAACACATACCAACATGCAGAACAAACCTGCATTCTGCATTTAACCAGGTCTAGAGGAACCAGTGCCGTATGTGTTGTTCCACAGCTAATAATCCCACCAAGTCCACAAAGCACAAAGAACCTGTTTGAGCCATAGGCACAGCTGTATTCTAGTTAATTGGAAAAAATTACATATGATCAATCATAAATAGTAACAATGATCAGAAAAGAAATAAAACTAAGTGCTACTTTCTCAAAAGTATTAAATTGAAATAATCTCCCATGCTGTATTACTTGTACACAGTGTTATAATGAAAAAATAATTCTTTTGCTTTAAATTAAAACATTTTGGACTGACAAGATTTTATTCTAAGCCTTCCAAATTGAATTTGATCCTCTAAATAAACAACAGAAGAATCAGTGATGTTTTAGCTCACAGCACACTAAAACCATAGAAATTAATCCCCAGCAGTTACTAGCAGAAGCTATGACTCAAAGTTGCAATGTACAACAATTTCTTATATCCAGGAATTAAGGAAGAATAGTATTCCTCTAGTACTCAAAAGACAAAGCTGCTGTCGTTAAGTATTCATGACAGTTTAACTTCTGCATTTAAGTAGAGACTAAAAATCTACAATATTGGCATTGGCAATATGCAGATATGTTTTCAGGTATTTCTCAGATTATTTACACCGATTTTTTGTAAATTGCCTTTCAAATACAGAATCTCGAATGTACACAACTGGTTTAATGAAACTGCCTATTGCTATTATCCCATTGAATGCTCATACACAAGGTTCATTAAAGAATTTTTCAGGTCACATTTAATCAAGAGATGCTTCATATGCACTGTTCTATACAGTATATATACTACGTATAAAACCATCCCATCTTAAAACAAGTCATTAATTTTCACATATTCCTACACAATGAAGTTACTGCAGCTGGAAAAAATAACCCATTTTCTTCTTTCATTTTTGAAGAAGCTACAGAGGCTGTGACTAAGTGCAAACAAAAACCACTCAAATTTACAATGAACAGTAAAAAAATAAGCATAAAGTAGCAGCACAGTTCTGCTACTATGCTCAGCATTTTAAGAATATAAGTAAAAGCAAAACTAATATACAGAATAAGCATACAGAAAATAAAACACTATGTAAAATTATTCTCCAAAGTAGAAAGAAAATATTTTGTTACTAAATCTACTGGTGTCACTTCAATATATAATGGAACAGACATTAAAGTGTTACAACTTAATAAGAACTACCTCCAAGAAACACTAATGAAAACTAAAAGACGGCAAAAGCCTATCTTATGCAGAGCTTCTCTGCCATACATCTGGTTCTGAATTCCTTTATGAACATCAACAGAAATTGACAATGATGTTCAACAGCACCAACAGAGCAGGAGATAACACTAGCAGGCTTATCCAGCTCATAACTTTGTTAGCAAAACTTTTGAGGGACCACTTTGCACAAATATTCCAGATTTTACATTTTTCATCTTACTCTTAAAAAATTACCAAAACAGCAAAAAATAAGTTCTTCTTTATTTAACAAAATAAATATCAAATCACAGATGCCATAGTGAACCTAAGTTAAAATCAAGAAATCAGTTATCAGAGTAACTTAATTTTAATTGAGACACTGCTAAAGACTCCAAATACGCTGGTCTAGGACTTACACATAGCTCCAAAATAGCTTTGCTATCCTAGCAGATTTGCAGACAGCAGAAACAGTCTGTTTATGACTTTCCAGAATGGCTGGTTAAACACACACACAGATCAGGCAGGTGTAATCAGAGAACAGACTCCAGGTCTGTTCGGGGCAGCTCTGTCTAGCTGTGTCCTTGGCCAACAGCACCACAGCCTGTGCTGCCCGTATCTCGGAACTGCTTGTTCATACTGCCTTTTTAACAGTAATTTAGAAGTCTTACTCCTCAAATGACAGGGACAGACCTTTATAGTAGCCATAGAAAAGTAGAGTTTTATGTGTGGTGCTATTCAGACTGAATAGTGTTCACATTACTTTGTTAACAGTAATAACAAAGACAGTACCAATTAGGCTTGAGCTCTTTAGAGGTGCCTAGGTTTGTAATTGTACAGTAGTATTAAGAAAATAAAGTCACAGATAATCTTGGACTTTCTATTTCAAAAGTAGAGTCAAATTTTCTAAGAACCCTAACGAGAAGAAAACCAGCTGAATATGCAGCACAGAGGACAAAAAAGTCATTCTAACATACCCAGGTACTGATTTAAGACAAGCATCCTTAAGGTGCACAAGTATAAAATATGGCATAAAAATATAACTACTCTGTTGGGACAGCTACATCATAATTATTTTTTATCTCTGCTTCCAATCTGACATGTTAACAAGGACAAATTCCATGAGTCAGTCATAAAATACTTGGTCTCTGAGCTCCGTTGTGGCTGATGCCCTGAGCTGATCTCAGAAGGCCATGTGGTATGCACTGACTTTGTGTGACCTTGTGCAAGTGCAGTTATCTTCTGCAAAGTGTTATGTTCTCAACACAAAAGCCAGAGAACCAAATGGTACATGAAATAATGAACTCAGCAGAAAAGATCATAAAGATTGAAACCACCTTTGACCACAACTACCACCTTTGAACATAACTGCCAACAAACAGGATGAAGATTAGGCATAATGCTTTAAAGAAATAAATGCATCTACTGAATATATTTAGCATACCAAAGAGTGATTTAGAGCTTTAGTTAGCTGGCAGCAGGATTACTACACTGAAAGCCACAAACAATTTCTTGAAAACTTTATATAACCTAACCTGTCTCTCATGTATTATATGAATGCTCAAGCAAGACCACTAAAATATTTCAATAAACACGGTACCTCAGAAGAGGTAGCTAGCTGAAACTAATTCTTTTTTTTTAAGTTAAACCAGAGACTTTTAAGTTATTTACAATTTAAGAGAATTAGAATTTTAATGTCCACCTCTACTACATTCCTTCAGATGGACTTCATTAGGTTGGAGAGGTGTGCAGAGAGGAACTGAATTAAGTTCAACAAAGGCAAGTGTAAGGTCCTGTACCTGACGATGAACAGCCCCATGGACCAGCAAAGGCTGGGGGGGACAACCTGCTGGAAAGCAGCTCTGCAGAGAAGGAGCTGGGGGTCCTGCTGGACAGCCAAACTGTCCATGAGCCAGCAGTGTGTCCGTGTGGCCAAGAAGGCCACTCCAACTGTATCCTGTAATGCATTAGGAAGAGCACTGCCAGCAGCTCGAGGGCGATCCTGTCCCTTTACTCAGCCCTAGTGAGGCTACATTTGGAGCGCTGTGCCCAGTCTTGGGCCCCTCAGTAGCAGACAGACATGGAGCTACTGGAGCAGGTCCAGGGGAGGGCTACAAAGATGATGAGGAGACTGGACACCTCATTTATGAAAAAAGGTGGAAGGAGTTGGTTCTGTTCAGCCTCAAGAAAAGACGACTGAAAGGGCACCTCATCACTGTCTGTAAGCATTGATGGGAGAGTGCCAAGAGGACGGATCCAGGCCCTTGTCAGTGGTACCAAGCAACAGGACAAGAGGCAATGGGCAGAAACTGATGCACAGGAAGTTCTATCTGAATATAAGGAAGAACTTCTTTACTGTGGTGACCACGCACTGGAACAGGCTGCCCAAAGAAGCTGTGGAGTGTCCCTCCCTGGAAATAGTCAAGAATTTGGACAAAATCCTGTGCAATCTGCTCTAGGATGACCCTGCTTTAGCAAGGAAGTTGGACCTGTAATGAGGATGACGATGACTCACTGTGGTCCTTTTCACCCTTACCCGTTATATGGTACTACAAGTATCATCAAGGTCTGACCTTCAGAAATCAACAAATCGACTGGGAAACATAAGGGAAGCACTTGCACTTAACCCTTAAGTGCATCCCTGTATGTTAAATAGCAAGTTATCTGGTGTACACCCCACGACTCTTAAAAAGAGCTAAAAAAAAACCCAGCAGCAAGCACCCCTAATGTATCTAGATTTCAGGTGCCCAGCCATAAATAAGCTGGTGATAAAAATAAGAGAACAAGGGAGAAAGGATGTGAAAGATGGTCTTTCGAATTCACACATTCACTCACTGGTCTTCTCCACCGATGGAAAAAGTAAGGGCCTACAACCTCAGTGCCCGAGGCTGTAGGCCATGCAGAGCCAGAAAAAGCGTTCTCTGCTGCCCAAGACATAATCTATGGCGGTGTCTGTGATTACTCGGCACTAGAACCTTCCCGTGTCCTTTCCCAGCAAGCCCGGATCCCTCCTGCTCCTCGCCACACACCGCCAGGAGAGCGGAAGCACTGCCAGCGCCTCCCCCGCCCGTGCCCTTCCTCGTCCTCCAAGCAGGCGCGTAGGCCCAGCGCCGGCCCTTCCCGGCCCGGCCGAGCTCCGCAGAGCGTTGATATTCCCTGCGCCGCCGTGGCGAGCACAGGCCCGCGTTGGGGAGGGCAGCGCAAGCATCGCCAGCCCCGCACGCCCACAGGCCTCGCCTCGGCCGCGACCCCTCCGTCCCGCTCTCACCTTCGTCGGCGGACGCGGCCGCCAGGCTCCGCCGCGTGGCGGAGGCCTCCGCGGGCTCCGCCGTGCGCTTTCTCACGCCGTCCTGCACCAGCTGGAAGTGCGGCGCGTAGAACGGGTTGTGCCGCGCGAGCGGCGCGATGGACGAGAACATGGCGACCTGAGGCAGGCGACAAGAGCAGAGCAACGTGGGACCGGAAACCCCCGCCACGGCGCGGCCGCCGAGCCCCGGCCCTGCAGCCGCGAGATGGCCCCGCCGCCGCGAGGCTGAGCGCGGTGCCCGGAAGGCGGGCGGCCCGCACCGCCCCGACTCACCTCACAAGATGGAGCCGCTGCGGCAGAGGCTGAACGCAGGCCCCGCGCCGTCACCTTGTCCTTCGCCGCGCCGGGGGCGGGGACGGCGCGCAACGACGCGCGACGCGATTGGCGGAGGCGCCAGGCAGACCACCGCGCAGGCGCGGGCACCCCACCCCCGCTGGGCCGCGCCCAGGCTCGCTCCGTCCCGCGCCGAGCTGAGACTGCTTCCGATCGCCCCGAGAGCGCTGTGGCTGTGGCTTCGGCTGCAGCCCCGCGCTGCGTAGCTGCGTCCCGCAGCTCAGGGTGTGTGGGGGCGCTTTGCAGCGATAAGCCCCGCGCCTCAGCTTCTGTTCCTTCCTTATCGCCGCCCGGCTCGGGGAGCTTGCCAACTGCACCACGTGCCTCTCGCAGACTTGCCCCGGGCAATGACAAACCAGAGCCAGGCCCGAACGCGAGTTCCCTGAGCTGACCTTGACCCGTGCTCTGCAGCACTCACACCGCATCATGAAAGCATCAGGATTGGAAGACATGTTTAAGATCAAGTCCAACCCCTGGCATCGCACCCATTTTTTTGAGATTAGTCTAAAGAAGTCCTTGGTATCATCCTAGGTTCCACGTCTGGTAATCACATCTAGTAATACCTTCTAATTAGCGTCTGGTAAACACACAAGATGCAACTCCCTCAGCAGAAAGCTCACCCCTCTCACCAGACTCTGGCTGTAGAACTCTGTTAACCCAAGCACGGTCAGATCTAGCACCAAGCCCTGCCTGCAGACTCCCTAGCTGAGTTCCACCTTTGGAGGGTAAGCTTGTAGGGCATCATGACATAGCCTATGCTACAATGGCTGCAGCTGCTCACAGAATTGTTTCTTACTGGTTTGTTAAAAGCAGAATATTATGTAGCACAGGACCCATGCTTGGCCTTACCTACCTTTAACTATGCCTTTTCCAACACTGGGTGATTTCACTCATTTTCATGACTTACATAGTACAAGACTAGCACAGGCAAGTTCAGCTCTCCAGTTACCAAGAAGGCAATAAATCCAATTTTTCATTGTTTTGATCATATTCTTTTGATTATATTCCTCTGCAACAGCATACACACAGAAGCCAAGAAAGCAGGATACGTGCTGAACATCCCAGGTCTTTACTTCTGAGCAAATGACAGCACACCAGCAGCACCACACTGAAGAGACACCCCAGCTTTGGTCAGCTCAGGGGCTCCTGCCAAATTTCCAAGGAAGGCCCTTAGGCCCTGGCTCTACTTGCTCTATTTCACAACAAAGTTGTGAATCCAGGGAGACTGTCCTACATGGACAAAAGTGCACAATAGCACTGTCGCAGGTATCAAGGTTGGTTATGTGCCTCTTGAATAAACTACACTCCACCTGCTCAAGTAGAAAAAGGTCAAATGAAACTTGCACTCTTCAAATACTTCCGTTTAGCAACCAGCTGAGAGCCCAAAGTGCTGTTGAATTCATTGCCCCAGTGAAAATGAGCCAGAATTGTTCATTTTGGCATTACTTGTTCTGCTCTACTCACTTGCCTCTAACAATTATTGGTAACAATGTTTTATCTAAATGACAAACACTGACACTTATTTTCATTTAGATGGTAACCTCTAAACTTGATTGAGATTTGGGCTCTTACTTGAAACTGCATAAAATGATTACAAATCTTCCAGACTTTTCCAATTTTTAATATATAGAAAACTTCTGTTCCTTCCAATTATAAAGGATGAACCGACAACTATTTATAGACATCTAATAGCAATTTGTGTGCACAACTATATAGATGCTTATGAGTTAGTCTGTAGAACTTTTCTGGAACAAACTGTGAGTTTGGTTTTTAAGTGACAATTAACTTCTAACATCTGTGCTATTAACAAGAACTACTAAAGAGCAGCCTAACATAGCCCCATGAAAATACAGGGCTAATATATGTTCTTGCTGAATATATATGGTTTTACAAAGAAAATACCTACAACTTTTCCCAGATGTGAAGGAATAAAATAGCAACAGCCTATAATTCAAACCATCTAGAATAATTAATTTCTGAGAGACATTGAAGGCAGTAATAGGTGAAGACTTGAAAGATGTTACCTTCTAGTGTCAACCTCTGTCCAATTCACAGTAAAAAAGAACTATTGTAAATTAAATCCATCTTTTAAATCAGTAGCTCTTCAAGTTTCATGAGGTTAGGAAAATATCAGTTTGCAACTCCAAAGTTCATAATTTCATCGATCCTTCTGTTGTAACACCCATCACATACCCTCTTCCATTTCTCACCCCAATTTCACTTCTAACTGCATACAATCAAGACTTACTTACAGTAACTTTTCACAGTTCTAACATATTGATGACGCCTGCAAGCAAAATCAAAGCTCTAATGAGCTTGTTTCCCAGGTGAATTTGTTTTTCAAAATATACAAGATACTGAAACAACTATCCACACCTTTGACAACCAGGTTAGCAGAATAGCATCTGCTTGGGTTGTAAACTTGTATTTTACATGCACTTTCCTTGTTTCAACACCAGAACTACTAGACTGTTGCATCGCGCAACACTGTGTCCCTGAGAGCGACCTGTGTTTTTGGGGCCTGGAACACTCTGCTAAGAAAGGCTGAAGATAAAGGCGAGGAGATGGGGTCCCGTTTGGGAATCCAAGCACTGTTTATTTCAGCGCATGCATAGGAGACAGTCTGGAATATGTTGCAGGGACGAGAGAGCTGGGATCTGCCAAAGGTACAGAATTAAATACAGGGAAGAAGGGGTGGATCTGAGGGATAGGATCCAATAGGGACAGGGTACAGTGGTGCATAGGAGGGGCCAGGGACTGGGAAAACCAATGGGATAACAAAACCTAAGGCATATAAACATATGGCTGTAAAGGTCCACCAGAGAGAAACTCTTCTCACCCTACCTAAAAGGGGTGTTTTCCTCACCTCCTCCATGGCTGAGGCTCAATAATCTTGATGGCAGGCCCCTGGGCCTCCACAACAGACCAGGGTACTAGAGTCAGTAATGGATCAGGTTTTACAGCCCAAGAGAAACCTTAACTTACAGCATTTCCTTCACCAGGATCCAAGCTTCCAAGGTTGACCAACAGCAGTCACATGTTCTCAACACAGGAAATAGTGAAAGCTCTATTCGTATTAATTGCTGCCATGGATGTCCTTGTCTAATAATTTTTTTTTTTTTATTCTCCTCCCATATTACATGGTTTATATCTATTAAGCATCACCATTTTTTTTTTCCTAAAGAACAAATAAATAACAGTGCAGCTACTATGTTTCAAACACAGACTACCACTGCTAATAAAGAACTTCAAAGTGAGGTGGAACAGAAAACTTGTGGGATTTCTTTTTTTTTCATATCAGCATATACACACTACTCATGCCACCTTAGGAATGCAAGTTCAATTAGGTTGGAGACCTTGTGCTGTCTGAAATATGCATATACATATCCATTGTAGTAGCTTGCTGTTGTACTGATGCACTTGCAGACTGGTAAATTCCCTCACGAAAAAGAAACGCACATCAAAGGACAGTTTTAGACAAAGATAGACAGACTTACCAAACACACAATAAAAGCCATGTTAACAGAAAACAAAGGGTATGCTGAAACATCTACCTTTGCAAACACAAAATTTAAATTATACATCACAATACACCCCTCTATTTATTCCACCCAATATGTTACTTAAGGCATAAAAGAGTAAGCCGAATGTACCATGCACAAGATCTGCCACACAATTTTACCAGCTTCAGTTGCAATTACATAAATTTTACCGCTGAGTCTTCTTCAGGACCTGTATTGTGTAAAGGCATTCTTTTGGTACTCAGCTTTTTTGCTTTGACTCTGCATAAACTAGTTAATGTATTTTTAAAAGATATCTTGTCCATAAAACTAGTAGATAAAGTAATTAGCAGGAATTTTAATACCATAAAGATTTTTCTAAGTTATGACACAGGATAAAAAACAAAACACATAGATCAAGCCTAGGAGGGATGTGAAATCATTTTGCAGGGCAGTGCTGAGCATGCTCTTAGCAAGTAAACTTGGAGTTCTTTCATGCTGTTTCTTATAGAAATACATGGTCTCAAAACAGAGAAATTAAAAGAGCCTTCTTGAAAATTTATTGTCTTAGAAACTACTGAAGCTCTCCCCATGGATCAGATGCTGTAAGATCAATCTCAAGACTGCAAGTGAAATCCTCTAGTGATCTCCAGCCTGATACCAGACTCCTGAGACTGGATGCATGTTGAAGGATTAGCACAGAATTTAAAGGGAACAATAGAAACTGTGTGTTAGCTCCAATTCAGCCACGAAATCAAGACCTGTCAGGTTTTCAGCACAGCATTCTGAGCAGTATGACCAATCATGAAAACAAAACCCAACAAATGCAAAATAACATTGTTATGCCCATTAATTTCATGGGCCTTTTCTAGGCTTGGTGTAGCCCTTACCCTAAAAGGGACTTCTTACACAATACTTACTACATCAGAACTCCACTTGTTTTTGCAACTAGATTTTGGATACTAGTCCATAAAATGGCTCTATTTTGTCATTGGTTCTGAAAATTCAAGCTGGCTCTGTCTAAAAACCAATATGAACTAATGGAACAAAAATGAGAATGTGTAAAAGGAAGAAAAAAGGAACATCGGTGCCTATTGCTTCAGCACTTTGATACAAAGACTACAGTACAATTACATACTTCAGCTTAACTTATACAGCAGTAATCAAAGGCTTTAAGCACATACAGGTAATAGCACTACTATATGTGCCACTCTTAGAATACTATGAAAAATTAATCTTTGGGGCCAGGGGAAAGATCCTACTCTCAGGGCTAGCCCATTCCTTTCTTGAAGATGCATTGCCTTCCAAGTACAAATGAACTAGAAGACTTCTCTGGAAAACTCTTTACCATCTGTGAGGTAACACTGAAGTTGAGAGCATTCTCCAAAACAGTGCAAAAATGAAAGAATGATGACATTTAATTGCAACAAAATTCACTTTGCAGCTTGTTTTAATTTGGCTTGTTTTTTTTTCTTCAATGATGCTAATAGTATCCCTGGAGATCACCTGAAAGTATTTCATGTAACTAGGAAAGAAAGATGTATTTTACATTCAAACATGCAGCAAAGTGGTGTGAGAAATAATTTAAAGGAAGTTCCTTTAGCATTGAAAACCAAATGAAAGCTATCTTCTCCCCCTTTGTCTATCCAAATTAAAGGCCTGACATAGGCTTAAGGATTATGGTGCAAAACTCTGATACTCACTGCAAATATGATGAGTATTTCTCCCACCAAGTGACATGAACCAACCTGAGTTTATTATCAGATTTTAAATTTTTTTTTTCCAATATGGAAGACTGTAGCAGGGTAAAATGACACCACTGATACATCACTTGTCTCGCTTTTACTGCCTTTCAGCAATGCATTTATTTTGATAAGGAAAGTCCACACACATTAAAATCATTTTTATTTTTCTCCATTTTTGACACCAAAAGTGAATGTCTTATGTTACAATTCTCTATAGGATGGACACAAGTTTAGCTATTTGGATTACTCAAAAAAGCAGTTTAGATGGAAAAAAAAACATTAAACAGGAAAAAAAACCCAAAACTATTGCTTTGCTACAAATTACCATGTTTGTCCCAAAGTTCACAGAAAGTAAAGCTTCCCCATAAAGCTATAGTCTACACAATAATTGTACCTAGAGTAAAAAGATATTGACTATTAACTAATGTTCTCAGCTCTTTATAAGTAGCACTTAAAGAATAAGTAGTATGATTTATTGCAATTTTGTACCAAGCAATAAGACTGAACATCTGTACGCTGCAGATTTAAGCACACCAAAAATGTATACATTCACTTTAAAAAAAATTTTGCTTATCACTCTTCATTGGTAGTAGTGAAGTCAGCTGCCTGCTCAGCCAAGTTACACAATAGAGAGTGCTTCAGCATGCTTCCACTGAGAAAAATAGTCAATGATATGAAAGTAGGAAATCACCTTAAAAGATGAAACTGTAGCATAAAATGCAGCAATGCCCTCTTCATATAAGAATAAAACTTCATATGGAATTTTCACACTTTGAGAATACTTCTTTACATGAATATTTAAAGATAATCACATAAAGCTGTGTTGGAAAGACCTCGCTTTTTTATAAAAGAAAAGACCACTGCTAAGATTGGAATTTAGACTGCTTCAGGTAACAATCTTGACCCAAAAAAGTATTTTAGTAGCAAATT
>VZUA01063335.1:0-18321 GCA_013401035.1 Horornis vulcanius | reverse complement strand
AAAAAAAAAAAAAAAAACAAAACAAAACCAAGAAACAAACAACTCTCTCCCCCTTCCCCACCATCAAACCAAACATCTTTATCTGATAGGTCACTTGTATGACCTTTCAAACAAGCCCTTTAAGTCCAGATGTTATGTAATCATACCTTCATTAACAGGAGACATTTGACTGATCTTTTTCATATCATCACTTTAAAGGTCAAAAGTATCACTCAATATGTGTTTCAGAACTGATTCTTCCAGGACATGAAATACACAATAAGCTCAGTCATCATAATCTACACATTCTAAGCTCTGAACAGTTCCTGTTTGACAAACAGCATCAAGACAATATTTTTGGTACATGCTTTGAAATAATGGTCCTAGAGAGGCAAAAATGTAATTTCATAGTGACTTTTCCTGTGAGCTACCTGTGCTGATAGTCAACCCATAGCTAAGCAGGACCAGGGGCACTCAGATGCAGATGGTTCACCCTGCTGCAAAACAGTGTCTTGCATACCTAATCACTGTCCTCACATACCACTATGCTAAACAGGCTTAAGGGAAAAAAGAAAAAAAGAACGTTGCTCAAAAACTTAAGTAGAGCTAGAGAAGCAGGCTCCTCCAGACAATATTATCAGACTGAGGCACAAATAGGCAAACAGGCATGATTTTAAAAGCTTTTCCTCTTCTGGTAGGAAGATCCAAAGTGAGCTACATATTCTTGGACTGGATAGAGCTAAGTCAGAAGACTGATGGATTCAAAACACATAATTTGCAACAGAATTCAAACTATGGGCTTTTGTCTCTGCACAACTTTTATCAACAGAAAATAATCACCTAAATGCATTATCAAATGCAAAAAACCACTAAAATGACAGCGTAGGCAGTTCAAAATTACTACAGCCATGTGAAAATTCTCATGCCAGTATTAAGAGATCCGATGTAGCTTTCAGTGACTGGAGCACGGATATTCAGATTATTCCTTTGCACTTGTTGCTCATACCCATTTTAAGAAAAGCGATGCCTGCCCCCCTTCAGGACCCCTAAGCCAGCCGAGCGATCGCGCGGGTGCTGCAGGAGCCGCTCGGAGCGAGCGCCCCGCGCTGTGAGGGCCCCAGCGCGCCCCCTGGCGCCCGGCCCCGCCGGCAGCCCTGCCCGCACCGCCTCACGGGCCACGACCCCGCCCGCGCTGCCCCACCCTCCGACTGCTCAGCATACACGAGGACTGCAACTCAACCAGGCGGCAGCTTCAGAGAAGCTTGTAACTATTTACTCGTAAAAAAGGAAAGTGCGAGCAGGCCCAGAGAGGGGTGGAGTTCCCGTTCGTTTATTTTATTCCTCCTTTCCATAAATCCTTGCAGTTCCAGCTTCCTCCCTTGCCCCTTATTTCTAACTTCTTCAGACGTCTGAGTGTTTTCCCTCCTGTCCTCTCTTAATCTTATCAAGATATTTTACTTTGGTTTTTCACCAGAATCCCAGTCCCCTAGGGATGTCAGACTTCTCTCACTCTTCCTCTTCTTTCCAACAGTTCTCGGAGAAAATCGCTCTGGAGACATGTGTGCTAATCTTTTTGAAGGAGAGCTGCTCAAAGAGGCACCCTTATGCCAAAAGACGTTAACAGGGACAATGGTTAGGCTACAAGCAGTTTCAGAACTACTCAAGTGGCACAAAGGCAACAAGTACACATCATCCAAATTTGTTTTGCTTGGCAGGTATTGTTTGGGATTTTTCTGAGTGTTTTGGTTCGGTTGGTTGTTTGGGGCAGGGGGGCAAGGGGAAGGCAACACAACACAGCAGACCCAAATCTGAGCAACTCTCACTAGGTATTTACTGATGTTCTGGAACCTCTGATGACACTGTGCTCTGATACTAAGACACAAGGTAAGCATAAATAGCACAGAGCTTTCCAGATATTGTTAACGAGAGTGTAGGAGTACCACCCATTCTGTAAACATCAAAAAAGTCACCCATAATTGTTTAAACTTAAGCACTGTGGAAAACTCAGACCTAGGATAGGAACTAGCAGTTCTGAGATGTTCCTCCACCAACAAGCATGAAACAAGCCAGATTCAAGCTCATCCTGTTTTACTCAAAAGCACCTTATGAATGCTATCAGCATTCTGACTCCAAGTCAGAGAAATGTCTGTTTGACAGTGAATGCCAGTTAAGTGTCTGAAATAAACAGATGCTAAGCTAAATAACTTGATTTTAGAGATCTCTTCCTCTTGAAGCTGCATTTCAATTTTTTAATTCAAGAACTATTCTCTTGGGCTTTTGAAGGTTAAAGCGTGAAAGACCTTCAAAGGACTCCATTTCTAGGCACTCTCTTAACTAACGACCTTTGAAACATAGTATCTAAGATACAATTAAATAGTTGTACTATCACACACATTAGGACTCCAGAAGCTGATAACCATTATCCAAGTCTTTTCTCGACACCAGACATCTTACAATTAGCAATTACAAGATTGCTTTCTCAATATATGCAAATTTATAGTTCACTTACGAAAAATTAAGAAGGAAATCACATTTTCCCAAAGAGAAAAATTCCAAATGGCATCGGCTTCCCCTCTTTCCTTACATGTGTAAAGTCCAAGAAAACAAGCACAATGGACGAACTGAACAGGCAGCAGAGGCACTTTGCTATAAAACAACATCTTAAAGGTACGAGCAAGACATCTACATTACGCAGACCCTCTTTACACTTAATAGCCCACTTCATTAAGCGAAACAAACCAGCTGTTCCCTAACAGCTTCATCCTTCATTTAGAGGCATTTACACCGAGTAGCATTGCTGCCGTGCAACCGAGACAGCGGATGGGAGTTCTTTCCTGAGCAAGTTGCAACCTCGTGCAGTTCTCTTGCTTCATTCCTCCAACACCGAAATAGTCTACTTAGGAGACCGCTAGCCAAGCTACAGTAAAGGTTTCCCAGTTTACAGTCGGGGGGCTATTGCACTCTCCATAGGCGGTCGCGCTGTCCCTGCCCCCCCAAACCAACCGCCCCAAAAGACACTCAGGGAGGGAAGCATCCCGAGGAGCAGCCGGCAGCCCCTGGCACCGACCCGCCGTCCCAGCTCGTCCCCGAAGCGGGCGACCGCCCGGCAGCGCCGCTGCTTCTCTCCCCCAGGCGGCGGGACCGTCCCGTCGGGGCACGATCCCGACCTCAGCCAGGCCGGAGACTCTTCAGACCCCGGCCCGCCGTGCCGCTCCCCGAGCCGCGGGCGGAGGCGGCCGGCCCCGTTCGGGCGGGAAAGCGGGCCCGAGGCTGCCGGAAAACCAAGGCGCCGCGGGCGGGAGGCAGCAGTACTCACCCGCCCAGCGGCAGCAGCGCCGCGGCTCCGGGCACCAAGAGGTGTGGGCTCCCGCTCCTCGTCGCTGGAAAAGTCAGGCTGCGCGAGGGCGGGCGGGTTGCGGGCGGTGAGGTGCTGCAGGTAGAGCTGCACGTACACGTCCTTGCGCTGCTCGCCGCCCGGGAGGCTCACATTGTTAGCGATCAGCTCGCTCTTCAGCTTCTCCTTGGTCAGCACCGACGGATCCGCCAGGAACTCGGGCATCGCCGCCGGCCGCAGCCGCAGCCGCCGCAGCTCTCCCGGGAGAGGCACCAACAAAGCGCGGAGAGAATGGGCGGGGGAGCAGAAGGAGGACTAGCCTGCTACCGCGCCGGGGACCAGCTTCACAGCGGGCGGCCGCGCGCACCAAGTGCTTCTTCCCAGCCGGCAATAAACCGTGCCCTGATTGGCGGGGAGGGCAACGAAGCGGCCTCGCTATTGGCTGATGGGCGGAAAGGGGGCGGGGCGCGCGGGAGCAGCGGCGTTGGTGCTTTGCGCGAGGGACTGTAACGCAGTTTAAATTCGGCTCGGGCGGGAGAGGCGTGTGGGGCGGCGCTCGCGGGCGCTGGAGAGGGTGAGGACTCTGCCAGCGCCCAGTGGGTCCCGGTGATGCCGGGGCCTCCCCGGGATCCCTTCGGGAGACAGGTGTGCCCCCGCCTCCGGGAGCGCCCCTCCTTGTCGCGAGCATTGAGGGAAGCGGTTAACGCGATCCCAGTTACCTGCCGTGATCCCGGTGTCCTGCCGCAACACCTGCAGCCGCCTCTGCCCGTCCCGCTGCCCCGCAGGCACCTGCGGTCCTGGCGGAGCGCGCCGCGGGCGGCCCTCCCTCCCGCGCTCGGCACCGCGGCTCGGGCGGGCGCGGGAGTTCTCTCTCCCCTGGGATATCCGCACTCGTCGAGCCCTTTAGCTGTCGGGCTCCAGAAGAAATCCAGCCGGGAAGTCGGTAGCTAATCTGTTAGCGTGACTGCCGCCGTTGCAGTGACTTTAACGCAAAAAAGCCCCGAACTCGAATCTGTAATACCGCAGAGTTTGAAAGGCGCACAGTCGTTTTACTTATTTATTTGTAAAGTCGTCTTCCAAGATGTTACAAGTGTGTCACTGCTGGGGAAATTCAGTGCAGTTCACGACTGCAGTCTTACAGTCTTTAAAAAATCGGGTTAAATTCTTCTGTGTTTACATGCTGCTTGCTGGGAGCATGTACTGTTTCTATTTTATGATGGGTTTAGTGTTTAGATTTTACTATATAGCCTATGCTTTTGAGAACTGCCTTGCAGTACTGGAGATAAGAATTTAAATGTGGCTATTTTAATTTTCCCATCAGTCATGGATCTGAAACAGGATTGTTGGTGTTTGCACCTACCCCCCTTTGTGTTCCAGAAAGAGTTCTAAATTGCTGTTGAGGAAAGGGATTTCCACTACTGTTGTATGCTCCATCATGGAGCTATCCTGGTGCCTGTTGTTCCTATTTACCTTACCACAGCCTCAGTATCAGCTAGATGGTGATGAAGGTTGTTTTTTTGTGGAAGGTAATTTCGAGGCAGGTCAAGGACCCACCCATAGGAAGCCTGATGCTTCCAACTGAAGAATTGGTGTGGTGTAACAAAGTAATCAAGATGAGGGAGAAACTTAGCTTGGGGCGTTTAATTTACTTTGTTATGCTAGTAGCTCTGTGAGGTGACAGTCATCTAAAGTTCATTATAATTTATATCTGAAAGTGCTTGGTTCTTGGTGTACGTACTTAACCTGTTAAGTTTGTTTGACAATGAGGGTGAACAGTGGGTAGAAACATCTTCCTCCTTTAATACCATACACGTACAGAGTAAAAAGTAACATATCAATGTGGATTAACTACTATCACTTACTTTTAAGCTTGAATAGAACAAATGAGATCGTTCTATCTATTTTTCAGCATATCTTACCCAAATTTTTACCAGTACATGGGTATTACATGACAGGTGTTTTGGAAACACTTAAAGAAAATCTAATCCCTCTTCTATTTTGCTAGTACAATTTAAAACACAGATAGTGTTTTACCCCTTGAAAAGCTTTTAAGTGGCTTGGAAAAGTTTTTCCTCTACCTCTGAGAATTTGCATCTTTTTCAGATATGGAATGAGTTGCACAGCATACTTTAGAGAGATTCTTCAGCTATAATTTTTATTAGTGTAAGAAATAACAACTTCAGCTTGTATCAAGTCTAAACCTTTTAAAGCAGTGTAAGGGGGCACTGGGTCTGGGAAATTTTAGCCAAAGTTAATAGTGAAAATACAATCTAAAAAGTTGGTGCAGTCACCATCTAATATCCCCACAGACAATAATAGTACGATAGCTCTGAAACTTGTTTTTTGACAATACTTAGAAGAGTGCAGGCATCATTTGCAACTCACTGTACTGTTCAGATTCTGCAATACAGTTGGTGCTGGCTTTTTGTGTGAGTGACAATTCAGGAGTGGAAGGAATTACAACTGCTGAGCTTGGAGTCTAAGTACATTGGTGGTAGGCCTGGCTTTAATGTATTAAGTGTAACATAAAAAAACCCTACAGGAATATGGTATGAAGTAGTAAATTCCTACAGTTACACTCACAGTTCTGCTTTGGTCATAACAAATTGACTGGTTGACTTGCCTTATCTGTGGTTTTTTTTGCTTTTGTTGTCAGATGAAACTGGCATAGAAGCATAAAAATAGCAGACACTTATCATATGTTTTGGCTATTTGTTCAAACTCCAGTACAGTTTTTGTGGAGCCACTGAGGTTGTGGCTCTGATTAACATAACTTAAAATTCATATTTACAGTCCATTTAAGTTGTGAAAATTATTTTCCCCAACTATAAAGAAATTTATTGTGAATTACTTTCTCTGATACATTGTTACCCTGATGTAACTGCCTTGCATTGACACAGAGCTCTTTTATTGGCTACCTTTGGTTGCTTCCAAAGCAGCCAAAGCGAAAGAAGCACAATATAATACTTCAGTCACTCTTCTTCAGAGCAATAGACTTCTCTGGGAAGCCAAGTCCCTAAACAGTCCTTTGCAAAAAACTATCCTTTATTAGTTCTACACTTGTTACTGTCACGCTTTGGGATCAACAGGCATCTTCCAGGCAAGATAAAAGTAGTGAAAGTAGTATAAGAAAGCACCTAAACATGCACATACATGATGATTGACACTGGAACATGCAGGTATTACCACAATTAGACCTTAATACAATAGAGGATCTGCACCTTTATTGTTTGTTCTGTTTGAAGGAAAAAGGAATTCACATTTTGTAGAATGAGGCAGCAGTCAAAGGGATGAAGGGAACAAGTTCATTATGAATAAGCTCAAAAATCTTTCTAATATTGTTACAGTGGGGGAAAAAACTCCACAAATATGAGGTCTCTGGTCCATATGCCTATTCAATTATTTGCTGTGTAAAGGTTGGAGCATGGAGTGTTGTTTTACTGTGACTTCTGTGAAGCTTTCCAGTACTTGAATGCTCATCCCTAACTGCGAGTTCTGGTTTTCAAAGACCAGAATACCTGCCTCTACCTGAGAAACAGGTAGTTACAATTTACCTCTTGTCAGTATAAATGCTGACAAAAGCAAAGTTTAGGAAAAAAATTGAAAGTGTTGGGAGACTATGGCCATTTCCAGTGGTTAAAAAACTGCTCTAAGCTTGCCTAAAAATGTGAAATATGCTGAAAGAGGAAGCCAAAAATCCTTTCTTTGCAGGACCCTCCCAAATGTCTGGAATTTCTTAGCTTTCCTGAGTGTGAGAAAGAGATTTTTCAAGTATACATTCATCTTTGACATGAAAACACTGAATACTTTTAAAACTGTCTCAGACTTCTGGTTTGAGTTTCCCTAAGTTTGTGATTTCTAACCTCTAATGCCACCCATAAAAACAAGACAAATAGCTTATGTTGCCGTATGCTGAAAAAATATTTTTATATATATATGCATTCAAAAAAAGTATCCTAAATTAAGTGGAAGGTCTGGAAAACAACCTATAATGAAGTATAGATGTATAATCTGCATTCATATATAAAGTTTGCCTCACAATAGATAACATTGTGAAGACTACAAATTCATAGCAAAGGCATTTAAGCAAGTGTTACAGACATGCTCTTGTTTTAGACTGAGCTTATAAGGAAGTGTATAAAAGCTGTGTGAAGTATTAATTCAGTCTTGGCAGGTTTCACTATGAAAAAGATATTCCCTTTGAGAAATGCAATAGAAACTGGAAAGGTTTACTAGAAATAAAATAAGCAGTTGCCTAATCATTACAGCACAGTCTAACTATACTTTCTAGAATCGATTATTTCTTGTCCACAATCTTGATTAGTTTAGAAAAACTAGGTGTATTTATAATAACTCTAGTTTTTTCATTAGAAATGTCTGGCTTTGAACAGAAAGGGAAAAGTGATAAGAAAGCAAGCATGCCTTAGTATAATGGAGTATATTGCTTCTAGAGCAATTCCAGAGCCGGCAGCCACCGGGAACACTGCTCTGCCAATGTTGCCTGATACAGTGAACAGACAGGTGAATAAAGGGATGCCCAGCTCCATATGGCTGTACCCAGACAAGGAAAGGAATTTGTACAACTGCTTTAAAACGTCTTACTGCTGATCTTGTGATAGTCAAAGGCCTATACCAACAAGAATTGAAAATAGACAGCTCTTGCTTAAGTACACTGGCAGAAATGAAATGGACAGTTTTCAGGGTAGTTTTCTACACTGAATCATTTCCAAACCAGAATTATTTGGATATTTATTTCTGTCAAACAGACAGAAGCTATATTTACCATAGATAAGCTATTAATTCAGCTCCACTGTTTTTGGGTTTTTTTGAAGCTTCAGTGGATTTTTGTCTATATTTAGCTAGTAACAATTTCATAAGAAAAAACATCTGTGTTAAGAGATCAGTCAGGTTACAAAATGCAGTATTTAAAAGAGTGGAAGAGACAGAAAGCCCAGAATGACATGGGCTGTTAAAATGCTGGTGAGAGACAAATACCCACGAGCATACTTGGATGCCTCAGAATGAATGGAGTCAACCTGACAAAACGTCTGTAAGGTCAAAGAGAACTATTATCCCCACTTCACCAATAGGAAATTGAGTAGGAGAGTTTGTACATAGCAAAGGCACATTTAATTCTTCTGTTTAGTTTTGAAACATCACTAGATGATTTTGATTTAGGGACAGTGACTTCTCCCCCCAAAAAACAGCTGACAAAATCTTAAACCAAACCACTAGTATTTGTGGTTGTTGCCAAAGGGGATGATCCTGCTCGCCATCCTGTCCCAGGCCATGTGCTCCAGGTGCTTTTCCTGTGTTGGATTTAGTAGTTGTGTCACCAGATTCGCATGCTGAGCTGGTAGCTGCTGCAATGCCATTGCAAGATGTGATCTAAGTGGAAGGAGGGAAATGCATAGGCAGGGATGGACAGGGCAGAGTGAGATGCCCTGTTTTGTGACAACCTGCATGTCAAGTATGCTAGTGTGAACCACACCCTGAAAACTTTGACTCCTATAAGCAGATATTACCCTTTCTGCAAGCCAGAGATATTGTCTGGCAGCAATCTGGAATGTTTAGAGCAGGGCACCTGCTTTGGCAGAGGTACAGGAATGCAAACAGATTGGCTACTGCTTCTACATCCAGCTCTCTGGTGGGTGGTGAGGCTGAGAGATGAGATACTGTGTGGGACTAGGGAAACATCTAGCAGATTATGCATCCCATACAAAACACATCCATCNTAAAAAAAAAAAAAAAAAAAAGGACTAACCACACATTAAATGGAATTCCTGTCAGCATAGGATGTGAGGAATTCTTGTCCATTCAGACCTGGTAAAATCTGAGTCAGCTGAAATAATGTGACCAGTTCTAGTGTTTAAAAATGCAGCTTTTTTGGAAAGGCTCCAAAGGCAAGCGATAAAATAATCAGAGACCTGACAAACATAGTCTGTTATGCTGGAACATCTATAGAGAGGCATAACAAATTTCAAATATGTAAGAAGTACCTATAAAAAGGGAGGGAATTTACTGTTCTCCAGTGCAATGGCACAAGGGTTAGATTTAAGTTGAGGCAAAAGAGACAGGGTTTAACTACATAGAGTAATTTTGTAATTGTAAGAATAGCAAAGTACTGGAAGAGATCACTTAAGGAAGATGCAGAATTTCTGTATTTAAAATGTTTAAAAGGTATATGGAACAAACAATAGCCTGTAAAAGCCAAAATATTTGGCTTCATAACCCCCACATAATTTGTTGACTCTGCTGAATCTAAGATATCTGTATTCATTTTCTTCTATGGTTTACAACACTAATAATCAGTTCTTACAAAGTGAGAATTGTATCTCTGGCATTCTCTCTTAATTCAGGCCCTTGAAAAACTATTATTTTCTTCCCAATTAAATTTCAACAAATGTCAGACTTTCGAGTCCATCTAAATCACTGAAGTATTATTTCTATGTCTTGCTCTCTCATGTCTAAGTCAAAGCTAAGTCCTCTCTGTACCTTCCGGCCATGGGTACCTGTCAATCTCAGCATGTGGAAACAGCTACTCTGAGAAAATTCTGTTCCGCAGCCTAACTCCATCACCCTCAGAGGTTCCCCCCACTGGCACCCTGGTCCCCTCTCTCTCCCTGTCAGGGTTTCATTCTTCTTCATGGTTCTCAAGACAAGCATCTCTCTGAACTCTTGGCTCCATTAGACAACTTGCTGCCTCTTGCTGCCTCTGCCTTTACTTTTACTCCTTGTTATATGAATTTCTGTACTGGAAACATGGTATCTCTGCCATTTTTGGGGCCTCTGTCCCCAGAAATTTAAAGTTACTCTTTAAAATTTAAAGTTACTCTTTGTATACAAATTTCTGAAGTTTTCTCATCATTTCCACACAGTCGGTTGCTTTAATAAAGTAAACCTTTGACCCGTTCTTGCCTTTCATGTTTATGCGTGTAATCAGACAGTCCTATACACACAAAGATCATAAACAAAGACAAGCCAATTTCATCCAATGGGATCTTTATGATTACATTGCTGCAGCAGCAGTCCTATGCCTTGACCCTCTTTGAGCCCTCTGTGTCGCGCTGCCTTCACAGCCTCTAGCAAAAGAGGAGATCCTGAGTTGTAGGGGAAAACAAAAAAAAAAAAAGAAACCAACAATAACGTTCTTCGGTTTCCTGCGCGAGGAAGGCTGTAGAAGCGACAAAGGAAAAGAAGNNNNAAGGAGGGGGGGGGGGAAAAAAACCACAATGACCCCGACGTGATTCGAACACGCAGCCTTCTGATCTGGAGTCAGACGCGCTACCGTTGCGCCACGAGGTCCTTCTGAAATAAGAGCAGCAGAGTGTTTGGATTCCATCTCTAAGGGCCGCCGGCAGTGTAGGCTCTCTGCCCGAAGGGGAAGGCCAGGGGGCAGGTTGGGCCGGCGCGGCGAGGACCTTACTCGTCCGCTGCAGCAGCAGCACCCCTGTGCCGGCCCCTCAGCTCTGGCACTGTTCCGTTACCGCCTTCCCGCGCAACCACATTAACTCTCCCCACCCACACCCCCGATAGTTTTCCGCAGCAGCAAGGGCCTTCCGTCACCGCTCCCTGGTAGCGCCGAGCTCGGCTTTCGCGCCCTTGCCGCCCTACGCAGGCTCGTGGGTCCATGCTCCTGCTGCCGGAGGCCGCCGCTGCTGTCCCTCTGCCTTCAGCGCACCATTTATGATCAGCCAATGGGGACATGGTTATGCGGATTTGCTGACAAAAGTAGTCGGGTGAACTCCGCTCCCAGGTGCTTCCTCGTTAGTATAGTGGTGAGTATCCCCGCCTGTCACGCGGGAGACCGGGGTTCGATTCCCCGACGGGGAGATTATAGCGCGCATTTTGCGGGTAGCGCCTTTTGCCGTCGGCGTCAACGGCTCACGCGGGGCGGGGCAGTAAAAAAACCTCCCCTGAACACAGTTCTCCCCGTCGGGGAATCGAACCCCGGTCTCCCGCGTGACAGGCGGGGATGCTCACCACTATACTAACGAGGAGCCGTGAGCCCCTTCTTACCCGCGGGGGGCAGCTCCCACGCAACCGGGCCCGCCGCATGTGTGCGGGTGGGTGTAGGTGGGCCCGGCCGGAGCTGGCGGCGGGGGAGCACAGCGGGAACAGGGACTCGGACAGGCCCCGCACCCACCCGCCCCACTGCGGCCTGCCGCGCAGCCGCAAGCGGACCTGAGGTCACGGATCCATGGAAATTGCCGCGGGAGGGAACTACCCCGCTGGGGGCGGGGGGATCGGAGCAGCACTGGCACCTCGGGTGTCTTTGCGTTTGTAGTTCTGCATCTCGTTCACGCAGAGTTTCTCTTTATGGGAACCTGAGACGTGCTGGAGTCAGCAGTCCTTGGGGTTAAGGAACCGGAGCACCTGCTCCTAACCGACCTAAAAAAGGAACGAGGGAAATGGAAACCAGCTACTTTGAGATTTGAGAGTAAAAGGCAGAAGGACATGGGCTGACCATCTGGCTTGATGATAACCCGGTCAGCAGAAACGTGGTTGTAAGTTTGTATCACAGTGACATTAGACAAGAAACTATATTTAATTTGCTGACTTCTGAGATGAAGAATTAACACCATATAATAAACAAGCGGTTGGAGCAAATGGTGTTCTCTTTAGATGGCCTCCACCACTGCTAGTATTTGTTTGCATAAATGAACCCCAGCTTAGCTTTTTGAGATAATCATAGCTGAAGAGCAAACAGCATCCTTAATGTAGAATTCTAAATATAAGTGACCTGTAAACAATGCATTTCTGAGAATTTGCCTACTCATTTAAATATTTGAATGTATTTCCCAGTGGATGCAACAGATTTAAATTTTATAATGAAAAATAACAACCACAGTCTCATAACAATTTCAAGGCTTTAGATGTAGTGTAATGAGTCATACTGTAGGGCTGTGATGTTGTGATAGTGTTCAAACTTCCAGAGCAGGATCAAAAATGGTGTTGCCAGGCTGGTCTACACTTGCTATGCATGTTCAAATTTTATTTGAAAGATGTTAATGGTTTCCTTGAAGCTGGGAGACTTTCTGGTGGATCAAACGTTGCCTGTTTCCATTTTATGGGGCCACATACACTTAGTTTAGATCTTTTTGCTTGCAATTTCATAGTTCCTTCTGCTCATTAACCCTTGTGGTCAGGGACCTGAGCTTCAGACATCTTTATGTATCCTAAACAAGAAGGTGACTTCTCCAAAAACACGTAAGAAGGGGAGCAAGAAAAGATGTGGAAGTGTGAGTCAGCACAGCAAAAGGTCTGTTTTGAAATAGATACACTATTATGAGGCTGCAATGATTTGCAGTTACAGAACAAATGAATTCCTTGTTGATTTGTCACAGAGACATGCAAATGCCAAGTAGAACAAGTACTGGGAACTACTATCAATGCTCCAAGATCTGTGGAGGCACCATCTTCTCAGGATCTACATGCAGCTATTTCACGTGTCCAGTTTTAACAGTCTTGTTGCATGATTTCCACATGATTGCATCAGCTCGATGTTTAGCTTGTCCCTTCTGGCTGCTAAAAGATGACTGGTGAAAGTCACCTGTAAGAGGCCCATTACAGCCGTAGGCAGGAGAGCTGGGATCTAGCACATCATTGTAGCTGGATGCTAGTTACCTCCCCCTCAGCTTGCTTAGCTGAAGCTTATCTTGCAAAATGTCCAGATGAGTTTTGAATCTCATAATGGATGGGAAATTCTACTACTTCTTTGCCACAACAGGTTGCCCACCCTCACTGTGAAGAATTTCCACATACCCTCCTCCTTGGAATTTGCCATGTTGCAACTTGATCGTTTTGTTGGGCACCTCCAATAAATGTCTGGCTTCATCTTCTTTATTCCCTCCCAGCAGGTAGCTGAAGACATAAATCAATCTTCTTCAGGCTGAACAAACAAACCTTTTTCAGTTTCTCCTTTTGTCACATGCTCCAGCTCTCTATTTGTTTGGTGGCCCTTCACTAGACTCATTGTAGTTTGTTGGTATCTTTCTTGTTTCACACTGCCCTGGAGTGTGCACAGTTCTGCATAGGCAGCCTCACAAGTGCCAGAAGGGGATGGGGTAATCACTTCCCTTGGTCTTCTAGCTAAACTGTTACTGATATTTCCCAGCATATCACTAATTTTCATTGCTGTAAGAGCAACCGCTCACTCAAGCCTGCCCTTGTTCACTGGGACCTTTTCTGCTGTTTACCCAGTCAGCTCCTGGCTGCTTAGGTTATCATATCCAAGGTGCAGGACTTTATGTTTGCCTTACTTGAATTGGGAGAAATGAATACTGGCCCAAATCCCCAGCCTTTCAGAGTCCTGCAAAGGACAGCTCTGGCCTTGACGGAATCAGCTGCTTCCCTCAACTTGATGTCATCCACCTGAGTCACCTGCTGATACCTATTTGCCTTGGCAAGTAACATACATTGTTATTGGCATGTTGAGGTTCATCACTGATCAGTGATGGAGCCTCCTGTAGCTGCAGAAATTAATTCTTCTGAATCAATGAAAAAACACAAATCCTAGCTGAGGAGGGAAGCCCTTTACTGGGTGTGATGTTTAGGATGCCACAATCCTAAACAGCTGCTGCAACTTGAATATATTTGATTCTGATTAATCTTCATAGCTCTTTTGTATGCTCTTATTCCTGCCCATTCACAGATACCCAACACTTCATCTGCTCTTTGTGTTTCATCTTTCATTTTTATCTGTACCTGCAGTCTGTGAAGTTCACAGCACAAGATTTAATGAGCTTTTCAGTAAGAACATATGAGTTATCAAATGGCGTCTTAACTTACAGGGCTTCTTTCTCTATAGTTTTGGCCTTATACAACTTCTATCCAGTATAATGGGTTTGTAGTGAGGTCTGTATGGCTCAGTGATCTCTTTCTATGCTAATGTATTTTGATTTAGCTAAAATGAAGTTTAAGAAGTTATTAGAAAAATCAATGTTCATCTCTTAAGGGAAGGAGTGATCAGGAAACCCATGTGAAGTTAACAGCTGAAGAGCTGAAAAAGTTCTGGATAAAGAGGACTGTGACTTTGTACGTCAGTGCCTGGGGATTAGTGGGAGGAGGGATTTAAGGGGCTTTCCCCTATTAGCCTAGCATAGGTTATTCAGTACTAAATGCAGCCACACAGCTGGGAAGCTTCCTTTTCATTTTGAGTCATGTGAACTGTCTAATAGATGAAGCCTTTTATAAACTTGTTGGAGAAATCTGAGGGCTTGAATATTTATGTCCTAAGAATTTTGAAATTAAATAGACAAGAAATGCCCATGCTGATTTACTTTCTCTGTTTAGGTAAAAAGCTGAACAGTTGAATCTAGCCATTTTTATTCCTATAGCATGGTTTACATCCAGTGGATGCTTCCGATAAGAATAAACTCCTCCTTGGAGGGGATCTGCATTCTCATCACTTGTCCTCAGAAGGAAATGCAAAACAAATGCATTTAAAAAACCTATAAGAATTGGAAAATGTAATCCATGAAAAGTACAAGCTGGCTGGTTTTAATGAATAATTTCAACTTCTCAACAGCAAAAACTGAGAGAGGTCTTGCTTAGAAACAGAAGGATACGACTTGGTAATTAAAACAAAGAGGATTTAAGTTTGTATGCAGAATAAACCTCTCTTTGTTTATGAGATGTATTGTTTCAGAGTATTCTCAAATGAGCTTTTATGCAGCAAAGTCTTTAGACACATATCAGGACACTCCAAAATCCAAATAGATTTTGTACTACTCTAAGTATTCCGGTGTAATGTAGATCTGGATACCACAGTATGTCTACCAAATGACTACAAGTATAATCATAACATTCTAGCTGTGATGAAAGACTGCAGTAGATTCAAAAATTTCACCATTGGTCAGACTTGATTTGAAATATGGCATTTCTTAGAATCTTGAAATTTTCAATGATTAACCTAAAAACAGACCTGTCACATAATGCCTATGAAGGAAAATTCTAGGGACAAATGCGAAAAAAAAAACCAAATACTCTAATATACAGTTCTAGCAATCAGGACTGACTCTCACATCATATCCATTCTAGAAGTAAGTGTCATTAAAATAAAAAAAAATAAAAGGAATTCTGAATGTCATCACGGATGATAATAATAAAGCTAAATGAAGTGTAGAGACAGGAAAAATATGGGACAGCCAAACCCACAGAAAGTAATACAGGAAATAGCATCATAGATTGAAGTTAGGTAATGCAACAAAGATGTCATGAGATAAAGGCACAGGCAAAGAAATTAGTTATACAGTAAAGAGCATGGGGAGACTTTTAAACATACTGGTTTTACAAAACTATAAATTAGTTTATATGCAATGAATTTAACTTGGAAAGCATCACACTTTCATGCATTCCAATAAAGACCTCATGGACAAGTGCAGGCCAGATTATTACAATGGGGAAAGAAGGCAATGAAACCAAAGATGAACACAGAAAGGAGGGAGGAGTTGCTATTAAAACCAAAATCTTGGTGCTTGCTTAAGGTATTAAATAAAAAAAAAAAATATACAAAAAACCTTGCAGAAGACAGGAAAAAACCCCAAACATTCTGCTACTTCAGAATGTACTTATGTTCGGGATCTTAAACAGTGCTTGCTGTTCTCTAACTTTGAAAGATTGCACTGCTGTAGTACTGAAAAATTAGAGGGTAAAGAAAAAACATGGTGCAAAGCCAAGAATGAATAGAAATTAGCTTGGTTTTTGTCCAGTAGTTAACACAAGGTAAACAAGCTCACCTTGAAAACACTGTCAGAATGTGTAGTGAAAGTATAAAGGGAAATTTCTGTATGTTTTGCTGCTTTTGTAAAGTTTTTGAGAAGTTATAGCATGACAGAAAGATATGCATCACTGAAAAATATATTAATGGACAGACAAAACTCAGAGTTTAGAAAACACTGGAGCTGAGAGACAAAGCAGGATTGTGAGCAGATACCGAAACATCACAGTGCAGCATCAGGTACATTTTGTCTGTGGAAACATTGAACACAAAGTAGAAAGCATAACAAATGACAGTTTGGAATCTTCTACATGGTATATGAGTTAATGGAGCTTATATAAAGAGGATAATTTCTATTAGCAATCTTGTTCTAAGAGTTCAACTAGAGAAGACCTTCAGAATTTGATTAATGTTTTAGGGGGAAAAGAAAGAAAAATGTTAAAAAACCCAGCAATGCTAAGAAGAGTCTCAGCAAAAGGCAAAGTTGACAACTTATTTAACAACCAAACTAGGTAAAACTATTAACACTCACAATTTGTTGTAGTGCAGGCTTCACTGCGCATTCCTGGTCCTCCAGTCTCTACCTTGTGCTACTTCATTGTATAGTGCACAGAGACAGAAGAACAGCTCCCTAGCTAGACAAAACTGTGGCTTCATAGAGTGGTAATAGCTTCCTCTCTTCTCCTTTCTTATGATACAAGAACCACATTGACATGGAAACCACATTCTTCTTTTCCTTACCTGCAGTAATCCATGTGCACAGGGAAACCTTGAGAAATCCCAAGTGGTCCTCATAACTAGTAAAAAACCAGTAAGGTATAATTGTCATTTTACCACATATTGTACTATTACTCCTACTTCTGACATCTCCACTCAGAAGTTTTTTTGTCTTCTTTTTCACTATTTTTCCTCTCCTCTCCCCTCCCCCTTTGTTTTTGTTTGACTATTTCCTTAGCAAAAACAGGATGCCCTATGTCTTATCTAAGTCATGGGAGTGCAAAAGAGTGACCTGAAGCTTGAAGAAGCTACTGGTCCTGTTCAGTCTGCCAGTGCTGGGATTGGCTTCTTTGGCTGCTGACACAATTTTTGGTGAGTAAATGAGAAGTAGAAGGGAAGTGGATAGGTTTTTAGATTTAGCAGATGGAAAAAGGAAGATGATATTAAATAAAATATAAAAAAGCCATTAGAGAAATTAATTGCCATTTCCGAAGTTATTAATGGCACAGAAAACATAGGTGGCTCAGGATGCGATTGTTGGTTAACAAAAAATATGTAGAAATTGATCACAGGGCACTTTAAATTTGAAATATGAGATGAATATTTAAAGTCAGTTGAATAGCCAAAACAAAAAATGAGGAACTGTTGAGAATTATGTGCTTAGAGCACAGCTACTTGAAATCAGAGCTTAACTCTACTGTGTATTTGCAATATATTGCCTGACAATCACCAAACTATTCCTTATTGTAGTAAAATCAAAGAAAAAGTGTTAAAAGAAAAGATATCAGATGCATTGCTAGGTAGTCATGGGACATTTTACAGCCTTGTCACAGCTGATGTGGGAGAAATGGTGATCTGCAACCACTGTTTTGGAGATGCCTGTTTGAAGAGATGGCAGAAAGGCTTAGGAATTGTGTGGGGCAAAATATGAATGGAGACATTGTCAAAGTGATAATAAACAATCAAAATAAGGGGTTATTAAAGTGCAGTGTAATGCAAAATAAAGCACTTCCTGGTGGAAAAAAATATATAAGTATGGTTGCTTTTAATTTATGTCATTGATCTTCACTATGTGTTATTTTGAATGTGAAGAATTTTGCTTCAAAAGGCACAAACACGATGCTTCTGAAGATCAGTGTGCTATTTTGCAGGCTAATGATCTTTCCCTAAGTGGTAATTTTTTTGTGTGGTGTTTTTTTTTTGGTTTTTTTTTGCCTTTCTTCTTTTTTCCCCTTTTCTTTCCCCTCAGTGAGAGAATTCTGGTGCCCCAATTGTTTTTCCCCACTGGAACCCACTGCAGATGAAGGGCCTGGATAAAGAAAACTTTAAACCTTTGCAATGTNTTTTTTTTTTTTGGAGGGGGTGGGTGTTTTTTGTTTGTTTAGGTTTGGGTTCGGGTTTTTTTGTGAACTTAGAATTTCCAGTTTTCAATCGCACTTACTCCCTCTGGTGGAATTCTGAAGTGCTCTACTTCACAGTTCGGTAAAATTACTGACTCACACTTCGTTTGATAGATGATACATTATAGGCGTTTGGTACGCCTGATATTACTGTTGGGTGCCAGATCTTA
>VZUA01063324.1:10517-24084 GCA_013401035.1 Horornis vulcanius | reverse complement strand
CTCGATGATCTTGGAGGTCTTTTCCAAACTGATTCTGTGACTCTTCACCACGGGGTGAGGAGATGAGGCTGAGGAAATGAGGGTTCTCTGTGGGACGCCCCACTCCAATCACAGTTTTCCTCTTAGATCCTAAACACTCTCCAAAGTGATTCCTTGGAGAGCTCCTTGCCAAGACCCCTGTCCTGCTGGATGGCAGGAGGGAGTGGATGCAGAGATGAGCTGTGGGATTGTTTAGGACTGACATTTCCTTTCCCAGGTCACTGCTTCCACAGTGTGATTGCAGCAGCTGCTGAGTCGTGGGGTTTGTGATTTAAATTAGCAAGAGAAACCAAAACCACTCTGCTCCCAGCTGGGGTTAGACAGCAGCGGGAAGAGGAAACCCAAAAGTCCGTGGTCACCACAGCAAGAAAACCACAAGAAAACCAGGGTGTTACTGACACTGGCAGGAAATTGTGTTGCTAGAGCCAGAGCCCAGTCCAAGTGTGCTGAAAGCATTCCCTGGAGCCATGAGCTCCGGCCATGAGCTGAACTCCTGACTGGGACCTCCATCATCACTGGAGGAGGCTGCATTGACCCTGCTTGGTGCCAGCAACGTGCAACACCTTTACAGCCTCTTCTCATCCCTCCAGATGTTTCCCTGCTCAGCCTTTGCAGCTCAATTTTGCCATCTGCTGTCATGTCTGTGGCAGCACGTCCCATTTCCTCTTTCTAGCAAGCTAAAATTTTCCACTTTTTCATGCATTCATCTCACACTGTGTGGTTATCTCTGCTCTTTCCCCAACTCCCATGATGCTATTTATTCTTATTTCTAATTTCCTATGTACTCAGCCATATTCTTCCCTTCTGCTTGCTCTTTCTTAAGCCCCAATTACATTTCACCTTTGGAATCAAGAGATTTATTTATATTAACCTTAAAAAATGCCTGGAAAAGCACATTAAGGCTAAGAAACAAACCAGGAAACATAATGAAATGTGCTGCTGAGATGGAAAGGGACCATCAGAACAGTCAGCTCCAATAAAGTCTATTAAGAGAGGTCTCTTATTAATCTCAAAATGATATTTAATTCATTCCTCTGGTTTCTCCTTAAAGGATTTGTATTCCTAACTCAGCACTTGCCTTTTTTTTCCTCAGTATTTCCTCCTGTTTTCTCGTTAGTCAATCCCATATGCCAAAATATTCAGATCTCCCTTTTTAATTGCTTTTCTGTACCTCCTCCATACTAATCTGGCAGTTCAGTCATTATCTCCTCGCGTCAGACCTCCTTTACCCTCTTTAATCAGTCATTTTGATACAGACAATTGTCCACAAAGTACTGGGGACAAGTAAAAATTATTACTTGGACCAAAAGCTAAATCCTTCATTAATTAACCACCTTGCTCCACAGAGCCGAGCCAGACTCTCCAGATATAACAACATTTAGGTTTGACTTGGACTCTAAGCAAATTAAGACTTGATTTGCTCTGCCACAGGCTCCCTGTGCAAGTCCATAAATGCTGAGATAACTCCAGCAGCTCCAAGAACTGGGGAGAGGCCTCAGACCTGGGTGATTCCAGCTCGTGGTGCCTGGCAGTTTGAGAGGTGGTGGGAGGCCAGGATGGAGGGACTGAAGTTTTGGGGAAATGCAGGGTGGTTTTAAAGCAAATGGCTTTGCTCCTGTGCCAAGTGTATCGCTTTGATCTGTTATCAGATGGTTTTTTTGGCTACAGTGTTTTATCTTTACTCAAGTGTATTTTTTATTTTTGCCTTCCAAGGTAAAAGTCTTAAAAATAAAAGCCAATATTTCCAGATGCCAATGACATCCTCTCCGACAGCCTTTTCTTTCTAAAAACTTGCTGCTTTCATCCAGCTTTTCTCCACTAGACCCAGAGACTTCATTCTGGGGTTTCTGTTGCTTTTGGGAAGCAGTATTTCCTCCAGCTACATTTAAAAGGCTCACTTTAACCTTTCCCTGAACATACTGACAGCCCGAGTCCTCACAAATAACTTCAATGAATTTTCATTTAAACGAAACCCTCCCCCAATCCTTGCTTCCAATTGCCATTCTAAACCCAAGGCTCTGCCTCAATAATTGGGCTGAATAAAAAGATAAATAAGAATGCTCAGTGGCATAAGTTACACTTACAGCTTCCCTGCAGCTTCTCAGGGCTGCATTTCCACATGGCTGATCAGATCAAACTCACTTTGTTGGCTCCCATCTCTTCTCCCCTTGTGCAACTCCCCAAAACCAAGGCTTTTAAGTCCAGCCAGCACCACAGCAAATGTGCTAGAACCTTCCCAAGTGAGAGCCAGCTCGGCTGTAAAGAAGCCATTAGTGAAGAGCTAATTAGTAAGAGCAAAAGGATTGGCCCAACTCTGCCAACTGGAAGCTGCAGTGGAGATATTGTTGACTTAATTAGCAGGTTTAATTGGGTGGGGAAAAAAAAGGCAGAAAGAAAAGTTTGGGTTTTTCAAAGGAGTACATCAAAACAGTTTGGGATTTTCTTTTTTGCTTGTTATTTTCATTCCTTACAGGTCTGTGTGGGATTCATGCCTAGAAGTGACAGATGCTGGGTCCCTGTGCTCTGTGTTGGGGTGGTGACAGCCACAGTCACGAGTGTGGGGCACACACAGGTCCCAGCTGAGCAAACCCTGGGAGCCCACAGGCCACATCCTCTGTCTGGGGACTCTGCTGTGCCTCCCACAGCAGCACCAGACCGGGGTGCAGGGCTCTGAACCAGACCCAGAGCGACCCCAAAGAGGAACCTGCCCTGCCTGCCCCAGCTCGTGGCTGTGAGAAGATGCTGGAGAGTTCAACACAGCCCTGAGCAAAACCAGAGGGGAAATCCAGAGCTGCCAGACTGTGTTGGCTCCTGATCCAATGCTGTTCCCACCATGTGCTCTTACTTCAAGCTGTCGTTGCCCAGAGATGCCATGGCTGGCACTGGTGAACTCCAGGCAGTGGAGAACAAATCCTGGCATGGACTGGGATCTTCTCCCAAAGTCACTGCAGCAGAATGGGTGAGGACCCCAGGGAACTACACAAAAAGCTCTGCAGTGTATCCCATCAATGATCCCCCAGCCTCCATGGACAACCCTCTTCCTTTAGAAAGGAGTGGATGGGGGTTTGTGGGGGCAGGGTGGAGAAATTTCCCTCCAGGTTGGTCTTCTGGGCATTTTTCCCACCTCTGGAAATGCTGCAGTATTTCTTTGGAGAGTTGAGACAGCACACCAGTCATTTCCACACGTGGGAAATAACTAACTCCTGTTGAAATGCCTTAGGATGTGGCACAAAAAATCCAATTGCCAGTGACAAATTACAAAGTTTATTAACATATTCTCCAAGGGTTATTCAAACATGCTGAATCACAGGCAGTGGTGATACCCCTTAAGTAATCTGCATTTTTGATTTAAACTCACGGCACTCTTGTTGCTTAATTTTTCTGTTGATTACATAAAAGCATTAAAAAACTGTATTTTATGATTCCTTTTCTTTCTTTATGGCAATTTGAAGATAGGCAGCCTTCCATGTGATCTCTTCTGTTCCTCACAGCACAAGTTGTAATCTAGGGAGGGCATTAGTAAAAACGGAGAAAAACAAATTCAATTGTGCAACATGGTGTTAGTAAGAAGGCAGATGCCAGAAGCATCCCTGAATAATGCATAAAGCCCCTTCTCAAATAAGCTTCTCTATGCAATGAATTTTAAGGGTGATATGGGAAAATTTGCACAAAGATTTTAAATTTTCATAGTTGAAGCTCTGGCCTTTGTTTTATACCCGCTGATATTTTGAGGGCTCACAAGTATCTCTCAGGGCAGCATGGAACAGGCCCTTTCTATTTCCCATGGCATCTGTAGATGATGTAGGAGCTCTTCACAGGGAAAAAATGTTGTTTTCTCCTTCAGCACCACTGAAAACTTTGCCAGTCCCTTCTGGTGGTCCAACACTGCAGTGAGAAGCACAGATCACTGTGGATGGGGCAAGAGGACATTGCTGCTTCAGAGCATTCTTTTTTATTTGTAAAATCATCAAATTCCCATGGAAATGGAAACCTGAAGCTACTGAGTCCAACGACTGCAATGAAGTAACTCCTGCTTTTTACACCAGGGAGATATTTACCTGGCTTGCATTCTTCTCATGGATAGGAGAGGGTTGTTTAAACCCTGTAATGGTAGCTGTAACCACCATGGGATTCAGAAAAGTCTCTCCCCAATCTCTGTCTCCTAGGTAGGGCAAGCAGTGAAGGACCAGCTACCATAAAAAATTATTGCTCTTTGGAAAAGGGGTGATACTTCACTGGGCTCCCCTGTGGTTCATCCACAGAATTATTTTTTTTTCACGATAAGTCAGAAGATATGAACTTATTAATTACATTTGCACAAGATAATCATGTCCTGGCACTCAGTCAAAAATAAAAGCAGATGAAGCACTTCCTTAAGCTGTAGTCACTACACTGCAGTAACAATTGCTTAATTTCTCCATTTCTCTGGCTTTCTGTTCAATCCTAAATGGAAGCAGCATCCAGGAACCACTACTGAATTTCTGGAGTTAAGTTACCTGAAGTTTCCTCCTAATACAACTTTGGTAATCAGCACCACAAGCCAATACTGCACCCATTACAATCAGTGGCCAGTACCTTCCTGTCTCTAAGAAAAATTACACTGGAACTTTTAATAGGAAATTACAAAATGGATTACCTTTTTACTATAAACTTCTTTGTGTGTTTACCTGGAAGCAAAATAATATTAATGTTACAACGGCAAAACGAAATCTATAATTCTAATGTATCTGTCAAACCAGCTCAGAAGCAACGACAGCAAGTTGCAAAATTTCTGTGGGCTAGGCAGGAAAGAAAGGACCCCATCCTGATTTCAGTTACACCAGTGCCTTTTGGGAGCATTTCCAGAAAACTGTGGGACCACTTAAATATAAAGAGAGAGCCAACAGGATGAGCCAGCCCTGCAACAAGTGAGGGAACAGGTTCCTTGCACAGGCTCCCTCCTGCTGCATCCACACCAACTCCTCCTCCCTGGCCCCCTGATGGTGCCACAGTCCTGGGGTAAGGACAGCACCTCCCACAGAATGAACACAGCAGTGGCACCAGGAGCAAGGCAGAGCTCCCAGAACAGCCAGGGACTCAGGAGGACATGTGCATCAGGCCAGCACTGGAATCATTTAGCTAAAGGGTACTTACGTTTCCAAACCAAAGAGACCATCAGGATGAAAAGGATGGACCCAGCTATGACACAGGCAATGAGAGTGGCAGAGCTGGGAAACTGGAAAGGAAAAGAGAGAAACTGAAAAGGCTTTGGGAGCATGTTTCCTTCAGAGCTATCTGCAGAGGAGGGGCTGCATTGGTGCTCAGAGCACTGGGCTGCAGTTTGCAACACTGTTCTGAGCTTGCCTGCACAAAGTGTTGAGAAGACACATTGAGCTGACCATGATAAACATGATTTACCTGTTCAGTACTTCATAAACCTTATTCTGAAATATTGAAACCCATTTAACCCATTCAACCCATTTAACATGAACTTCTCAATAAGGTTTCCAAAGCAGAAGTAGGAGCTCAATCACCCCCATCCTCCTCTCAGAGAGAGGGAGGTGTAACACCCTCCCAGCCTGCCCTTGCCTGGTCACTCCTCGGGGATGTTACCTCCCCTCTCTCACGGGCATGCCAGGGGATCACTTTTTTCTGAAGTGTCCAAGTCAGATGGAATGCTCAGGCTTTGGCTCTATCCACTGAAAAGAGGAACACGCGGTTCCTGAGCTATTAAACAAAAGTTCAAGCCACTGTTTGCAAAAGCTGTCCCTGCAGTGTGAATACACTGAAAATCACTCGCATGTTCTGCTGTCCTGATTTCCTCTCAAACACTCTTGAAACTTACAGGAGGTTTTACCTTATCTCCTCTATCTTCATGTTTGCCAGCACTGCCATCTGGATTTGCTGAAAGCTCTGAAAATGAAAGAGACTGAAATTATTACTGGCACGGTCACCTGAAGGAGTGAGGGCTGCAGTGGCTGTCACTGCTTCAGTCAAGGAGTAATGAACTCTCAGGGAAAGAGACCCTTGCAAAACCAAAAGAGAAGAATCAGTTTCCACCACAAATGGTAGCTGAGGAAGCCATGGGAAACCTCAGCCTTCATCAATAAAGAGGAAAACCCAGGGACACCTTCACTGTCTCAGGTCANCACAAATGGTAGCTGAGGAAGCCATGGGAAACCTCAGCCTTCATCAATAAAGAGGAAAACCCAGGGACACCTTCACTGTCTCAGGTCATCCAGCCTGGTCATGGACACTTCCAGGGATGGGGCAGCCACAGCTTCTCTGGGCAGCCTATGCCAGGCCTCACTCCCCTCATAGGGAAAATTTTTTTCCTAATATCCAGTCTAAACCTACCTTCAGTCAGCTTGAAGCCATTTCCCCTTCTCCTGTCACTACATATTCTTGTAAATAGCATCTCTCCAATATATAATCCCATTAGAAAAAAAAAATGTTATTAATTTAATGCTTTTAATTTAATGCTATTTTTCTTTTTTTTTTTTTAACTTTTCAGAGTATGTTATCCCATGAATAACTTAATCTGCCCCAAATATCTCAGCTCTGACCAGCCCCCTGTGAGAGCTGTGTTGCTGTGTCTCCACAACCCATGTGCTTGTATTTTATCAAAGACGTGGACAGGGCATGGGCAGCTTGTGCCACTGTAAGTAGAAATTTGCACAGGAGTAGAAAAAAGATGATGACTAATAATTATAACAGCTAAACAAATACAGGTAATAAAACCCTAAGAAGTACTAAAAATCCCAGGGATTGCATTTTGTCATGTGCCTGTTTTATGACACTCCACTCTCTCAGAGATCTGTACTTCAGAGCTACCCCAAATCCACACAAAATGCAGATGTAACAGTGACAATGAAGCTCCAACAAGTCAAAGTTAAATTTTGTGGCAACATGTGCAGCCCAGCTGATGGGGCCAACTATTGCTGCTCACTTTGATTCTTGAAAGAGCAAAGATATTCTGGGGGGCTGAAGTATGGCTGGCTCTGGCAGGATTGTAGCTGGGGGAAAACAAGTGAAGAGAGAAGAGAAATTAAATCAGAGCCTGGTCAGCAGGAGCCATCCACCCTATCTGCCAAAAATTGTTCTTGGAGATGGAGGGCACTTAACCCTGGGTTTCTCTCCTGCTGTTCTGACATCAATACAACGTTCAGCAACAAATCAGCCTTCCCTTACCTCACAGCAAGCCTGAGCTGGGAGCATTTAGTGCATTATTTCACAGAGTGAAAGGAGACCAGTCAAGAACTTGACTTGGCCTGTGGCTCTCACCAGACACCAGCCAGTTGTGCTGCAGCATTTTCACACCTTGTGACAGTTTGACACAAGTTTTGCACAGGTGGGAGTGGCTCACACCAACAGGGTACATCTTCTGCTTTTGTGGTGGCTCTTTCCAGCTCACTGTCACAGCTCAAGTTGCCCCAAGAATCCTGGAGCTAAGAGCCTTTGTAAAACTTCTTATTTACAATGAAAAAATACAGGCATTATCCATCCCCCCAGGAGGGTGACAAGTGAGGCCGCAGTGAGAAACAAATGTTCACAAATGTTCAGGAGATCAGTTTAGTCCCTTCTGTGAGCCCTCTCCAGGGGCATTAAGGAACACTCTTTGTGCTATAAGGCTTTAGTCTATCAAAAGAAGACCTGTAAAAATCAAAATACTGTGGGTTTAAAAATTAAGAGATTCTTGGCTCTTACTGGAACTAAGAGGTCAAATACAGCGTGTCATCCCTGGATTTTAGCATTAAGTTTTCTGTTGAGGGCACAACACTTGGGAAAGATTTAAAATGGAAATCTCAATGATCATAGTGATGACAAATCAGATATCTGAGAATTCAGAGATGTCGAAAAGTTTGGAGTTTGACTTCTTTCAGACCCAAGACACCTGACACTCATGAGTCATGCAAAATCAACTTCCTTTGGAAGTATAAAAACATGTTTTTCTCTGCTGTTCTTACATTCTGATTTCAAACAATTTCCGTGTGTACCCCAGATACTGCCAGCTGCAATAAATAACTATCAGTACGTTTGGTGCACTCTTAAGAACACTCAACATTTTTGTTTATGCCAACTTTTTACTTTCTCTGAGCAAGCAACTTCTGACCTTATAATGTTCCCTACTCACCCACGACAGACATCTCTTCCATCATGAGAGAGGTGGTGGTTTCCTCTGCAGCTGGAAGTACACCTGGGAATTCAGAAGTCACTGAAGCTGGAAATGTACCTGGGGATTCAGTAGTCACTGAAACAAAGTAAAAAAGTAATGTTTATAAAGATCACTAATTAGAAGGGTCTTCACATGGCTTTCAAATCTGTGCAGGAAATGAAGTCAGTAATGTGGATAAAGAAGCAACCTACAAATGGTTTGATAACAGGTCACCCTGATCACTAATAACAGCAGCAGCCTTCATATGACATGAGAATGCAAATACTCCATTTTAAACGTGTCTTGAATTCTCACTATTTCTCAAGCAGGATATACTCTAAACTAAACTTTTCCCCAGGTAATTTCAATTGTCTTTCCCAAATCAAGTAAAAAATTAGTGCACAGTTAAGTGAATCTCTCTTACTCCACCTCGGGTGCTGGACTTTGCATTTTTTTTTTTTTGTTTGTTTTTGTTTTTCTTCATGAGGTTTCTGCCACATTATTTCTGCAGGAAAGAGAAATTATTTCTGCAGGAAGCCTGCCCCTCTGTTGCCTTGGCTGTTCACTCCAATTTAGCATCATCTACATCCTCTGACCTGTGTTTGCCTAAACCCCCTGAAACATACCCATAGACATCTCAGATATGAACAGAAGTATTTGGAGAGTTTCTATGATGCCAGCCAGGCAAACACAGAGCATCTCTGCTACACAGGAAAAGGAAAGGATTGGTGCTGGTTACCCTCTGTACTTCCAGGGAGTGTGGAGCAGAACATGACATCTTCAGTCGTCACATCAGCTGCTTGAGAAGTAGTTGAAAAATCTGGGGGAGTGCTTGTTCCCACCACAGTTATAGGAAAAATACCATTTTCTGTCACAGCAGTTTTTGGGGGAGCAGAGATCTCCCCTGTAGTTACTGCTGGAGAGTCAGGGGCTGTGGTTTCTAGTGGAAGGGTGCTGGTTGTCAGCAGGACTGCAGTCTCTGTTGTTGGCTGGAGATCAGAGGTTGCTTGAGGAGCAAAAGTTGTTGTAAAATGTTCAGAGAAAACAGGAACTTTTTTCGTGGTGGTGGTGGTGGTCACTGGAGGAGCTGCACGGAAAAAACACAGCCAAGGGGAAAACCAGGTCAGAGCATTCACAACCAACTCTGAGGGAAGCCAATGCAGAAATTAATAAAAGTTCTCTGGCTTCTAAAATACTGAAAATGGAGGTGGGAGAGTTACTATTTGGAAAGTTATTTTAATTAGCTGAAAGCATGACCATGCAGAGAAATTCTCAGATTTATAGATTTGCTTTTCTTTTGCTGGTCTCACATACCCCCTCCTTGACTCTCTCGTAGAAACAGAAGGGCCAGAACTTTGTGTGGTAGAACCCCAAAGCTTGACAACTTTGTTATTTTGCTTTTCAATGTCCTCATAAAAATACAACAAATAAACCAGCTCCATTTGTCATCTACAATCTTGCTAATTTTTGCAAATGGTTCTTTTTTTCATGGACTGTTGCCCTCAGCCTCAGGGATAGACAAGCAATTGCAGCATTTTTTACCCTTTCTTCTGGTGTATTGTTTAAAACAAACCAATGTGCTGTGTGTGCCAATTGCACCCTGAAACAGACAGAAAAAAATTGTCTTTCTGCTTTGTGGAAGATGGACATCATTTTTTTTTTTTTTTTTTTTTTCTGTGCAAGACCTTGCTTTATCCTGCAGTTCAGAAAAATAATAGGAAAGGGAATAAGCCCTTCAAGACTCTGAGACAAAATTTCCAAAGAGTGATAAAGCAGTGGATTTGTCTGCCCAGGGAGGTGATGGAGTCACCATCCCTTTATGTGTTTAAAAAAAGAGTGGATGTGGCACTGGTGCCATGGTTTAGTTGAGGTGTTAGGGCTGGGTCGGACTTTATGATCTTGAAAGTCTCTTCCAACCCAGTGATTCTGTGACTTCTGTGACCCCAGTTTTTCAGTCCCCAGGGAGTGGTTTCTCCCTGCTGGCTGTGTCCCCAAGGTCCCCAGACCCACCTCTGGCCAGCTCCAGCCGTATGTTCCTCTTGATGTCGTTGAACAGGCCGGGGATCTCCACACGACAGCAGTACAGCCCCGCATCCTCCGCCTGCGCCGCCCTGATCGTCAGGGACACGTCCCCAAAAGGGACAAGGCCCTGCAGGTTGTACCTCTGAGACGCCCTGAACGTCACCTTACTGCCAGCGGTGTGCAAAATCTTGTTGCTGCACTTGGAATTGGGGCAGGGGCCTCTGCCCCAGCACATGTCGGAGATGTCCCTGCGCCGCGTCACGCGGTAGGAGCAGGGCAGTGTCACAGGCTGCCCGACTGTTCCTCTGACAACAGCTTCAGACACCGTGGGTGCTGTCAGGGAGAAGGAGGAGAGGTGAGTGCTTCAGTCTCTGAGGGTGAATAACAGTGAATAATCTGCCTACACAGCACAATGAATGTGTGCTACACAAGACATGAAGAAACACTCCTGCCTGCAGGCAGGCCACAGCTGCTGGGCCCCAAGACTTCTCCTGGAGCCTGTGGCAGCTCGTGCCCCAGGGCACTGCAGACAACAGCTCTCAGGATTTGCTTTGCTCCTTGCTCTGGTCCTGGCCAGCTGCTGGAGGGAGGCTCATAAAATCATCAGGCATGTGGTGAGCAGAGCTGGGGTCTGTCGCTGACAGCCCAGGCAGGATCTCTGCACACGGAATTTGAAAACTCTGCTCCTGTCCCATCTCCTCTCCTAGGAGGCAGTTTGAAAGTTGTTGAGAACCCTGTTGTGAAAGACATCTGGTTTTCTCAGCCCACCATCACCTCATTCAAAAAGGAAATGCTGTCACAGTTGCCTTTCACTGACAGCCTCAAAAGCAGGGTCCAAAACACCTATTCATGTGTGAAATTAGTGTCTAACTAAGCTGGCAGAGCAGTGGGATCTGTCTGTAGGAGCCTGTTCTCAGAAAGTGCACTGAGCAAGCCCTGCCAACTAATCCCACTTATCTTGTGGAACTCTGTCTACACACAGAAGCTTTAGTTGTTGGTGTCATGCTAATGTTAAAAAGAGCACATACACACTTTCCTTGTCCTCTTACTCTTAGTGATCAGCTTTAGTTGATGTTTACTGCCAATGCCCATCTTGGCATCTGGTCTGAATCTTTGCTATGTGTTATTCCCTCTTAACTGTTTATGACATTCCCAGATTGCCTTAAAAGAGATTTCTTCTTCACAAAATTCACTCTACAAAGAAGGTTCCCAGACAGGGACAAATCTTTCCTGGTTCGCATTCACCTGGTCTGTCTCAGTCCTCTTGCCTTTCTTTTGTCCCCACGTTATCATTTACACACTGTGGAGCAGGAACTGAGGGACCTGGGGAGCAACCAGGCCCGTGCTCCAGCCCTGCAGATCTGATGTCTCATGGCCAGCTTGCTCACCCCAAAGAGGCCTTGCTGCTGCTGCTATTATCACCAGCTTTGGCCCTGGTTTGCCAAACATTTCTATTTTGCCAGCTGTTTGAATGCTTTTCCTTTTTGGCACGACTCCCAGATAGCAAACAGATGCTTCCAACTGTGTCCATGTCTCTTTTGTTTTCTATTTAATGGACTATTCCCTAGGTGAGGCTTTAATCTGTGGCAGGCTGCCTCATGACTTGTTATTGGGATGACATTTCAGATCTTTTATTGCTTATCCCACCGTCAAGAGAAGCCAACCCATTCAGGATTCCACAGTTCCAAATGCTGAAAGAATAGAGGCAGACAAAACAGTGGGCAATACAGCCTGAAGGCCAGGAGCTTCTGCAGGCAAATGAAGGCAGGATATGCCAGAAACTGAATTCCTGAGTACAGGATAAGGATTTATGGGAGAGTGGCTTTGGCCCCTGGAAAGGGAAGGTTCATTTGCCTTGCAACAGCAAAACAGAGAAAATAGTTTTCTCTGTGAAGACAGGACAAGACATGCAGTTGACCTTGAAAATATTTCTGTGGGAGCAAGGGCTTAGTCATGAGCAGGTTAACACATATTTTGTGTGAAGTATTGTGTTAAACACATGAGATGGTCCAACAAAGATGTGTGCAAAACCAGCTAAAACTGTTGCTAGAAATCAGGTCACTGCTTCTTGAGGAGAAATGGGCTCATCTTCTGCTATTTCAGCCCAGATCTGCAGAGCACAAAAGCAGCCTCGTTAAGCAATCCTTTAACAAATGAAAATTTGCCTGCTCTTCTCTTTGAAAGAAGCAGAGCCCTGAACTTAGTAAATACATAAGTAAATGGTTTAAAAGAAGAGGAAAGACACAAGGCATCAGAGTGTCTTCAGTGCAGTTTCCCTCTAGTACTCCTGCTAGAAAGTTACAGGTTTTGCAGTTTCAAATCCTCTTTCAGTTTCTGTGAAGCTAATGTTGCCAACATCTGCCTGCACTGCAGGCTGGTGAGGAGAGCTTCAACACTGCAGCAGCCTGGATTCAACAGCATGAACCTCTGCAAGGAATAAATAACTTACTTCTCAGGTGCAGCGTCTTCTGCACTCATTTTCCGAAGGAAGTAGTAAATAGGAGGGAATGAACCATGTCTTTGAAATTAAGAGCTTCCTGAGATCCTGCTCTTACTGTAATGGAGATCCTGCCCTTCTCCACGGCACTGACCTTCCAAACATCCAGATTTGACCCAAGGCTCTGACTGGGTGTTCCCATGGAAGCCTGTGAGGTTTGCCACTCTAAGTCCTTCATCAGTGAAACAGAAATGGACTCCAGATGCTTAATATCCCATCCAAAATAGAAAGGGGCATTCATAAGTGGCCAGATCATACAGGTATACTCATATTTGTGTACAGTCTCAACCCACAGAGTCAAACCCACCCTCAGGGGCAGCTGGGACTAAGCAATAATTCCAATAGCTGCTCATGTAGTTGTCTTCTCTCCCACAAACTGGTCATTGGATGGACAAAAACATTCATCCTCCGACCAAGACAGATGTTTGATAAATTTTTTTTCCCCCTTGATCTATTCCTGGAATAATTTTCCTACTTTGAAGAAGATATTTGAAATCTTTTCCTTATCAAACCTTTTTTTTTTTTCCTTACTGAAGCTTCTTTACTGATGAGATTGCAGAGGATGTGACTGATAAACAGAAAAGAAGCATTTAACTGGCTGTTGAACCTCAAGACAACACATTCTCAGCATGGAGCTAAGTTAAAGAGCAGGTAACAAAAAGCCATTCTCATCCTTCAGGAGCTCTGCAAGGGAAGAGAACAAGGGAACTAACACAGAGGAAACTGCACACATTTTTAAAATGAGAAAACCACAAACTTCAAGCAGTATTAACTCAATAAATTAAGGAAATTTTTGAAGTTCATATACAATTATGATCTTTTTCACTGTTTTGTTTTCACAAAACAAGTGTTGCTGCTTTTCATTTGAAAAAAAA
>VZUA01063324.1:0-10353 GCA_013401035.1 Horornis vulcanius | reverse complement strand
AAAAAAAAAAAAAAAAAAAAAGTGTTAGTTTCCTGAGCAAACACACAAAGAGCAGGTGAAGACTCACCTATAAAGATCTGTATCATCATCCAGTGGAACAGCACAAAATAAGACATTCTGGCTGACAGAGACCCCAGGGCAGCAAGTGGAAGGAGAGAAAATCAGACCTTATCCTTTCCAGTGGCACTGAGTGAGTCCCACTGAAGTATCATTTCTCCATTTCCAGATTTTACATGCTGCAAGAGGTTCTTCCCTATGCTTCCGGATAGGGACTGGCCAAAGAGGGCATCTCCTGCTGTGCTCAGCACTGGTGCAGCCCCACTTGGAGCTCTGTGCAGCTCTGGGACACACAATTTATGGATATTCAGGTGTTTGAATGTGCCCAGAGGAGGCCAGCTGAGCAGGTGGTAGAGGCTGGAATGAACGTCCTGTGAGGAGCAGCTGAGGACTCCAGGACAGGAGAAAAGGGGGCTGAGAGGAGTTCAGGGCTCTCTGCAGCTTCCTGAGGAGGGGATGTGGACAGGGAAGTGCTGATCTCTCCCCCTGGTAGCCACAGACAGGACACATGGGGATGATCCCCAGCTCACTGAGGGGGTTGCACTGGACATTGGGAAGTATTTAGTGATAGGGCACTAAACCCTGGAACAGGCTGTGCTCTTCACCTTTCCTCTTCCAAGGCACTCACCATGGTACTATCACCAGAAATTTCAATATTCTATTTGTTTTGGAACTCTTAAGGCTCAGTTCTGTTCCAGGGTCCTGAGTGGCAAGAACAAATACTGTGCATTTACACCCCTAAGCATTTGATCAGTTTCCCCTCAGACTTCGTCTTCACTTCCATTTGCTTAATCCCTCATTTCCCATGCTTCTGCCCTCTGCTTGAAGACCCCTCTCTTGCCCCAGCTTTGTATTTTCTGTTTGCAAAGACAGCCTTGGAGGAAGTTGTTGCAAATGTTTTGTTGCCAAAACCACATCCTTCCTAAAGAAATGCAACATCATCTTCAAGAAATATATTTCACTCCTTCTGACTGTTTTATTTCTTTCTGACCAATTGACAAATAAGTTCTCTGGAAGTTCTCTGGAACAGCTGAGTAATAAAGCAAAAGTAATTCAGGGCATAAGGTCAGGAATGAAGAATTGCAGATAGACAAAATTCTGTGCAAATAAATGCAGCACAGTGCAAACTGGAGTGCAATTCCAAGTTCAAATGATAAAATGATGGGCTTTTAACAAGGCATTACACTTTTAGTAATGAGATTTTGGGCTTATCATGATAGTCAAGCCCATGAAAATATCACCCTTCTGCTTGCTAGCACTGAAAAAAGCAAATAAAATCTTAGCAGTAAAGGCAATGAATAAAATATCTAATTTGCTATATTCTATCAGGTCCAGTTCATACAATGGCACAGCCTCAGCTACTCTGTGAGCAGAACTAGTGAAACCTGAGGCATCCAATATCCTGGAGGCTTTTTCCCTGCAATGATCATAGTTTCTCCCATTACTCCCCACCCAGCAGTGGCTGTGAGCAGATGCTCAGCTGATGCCAGTGCAGGGAGCAGCTGAATCTCACCTGGGGCACAAACTTGGGCCATTATTCAGCTACAAATTTCCATGAAGCTTGTCCAGACAGGACTGGACAGCGTCACAGGCAGCCAGGAAAGGCACAGGATGAACACAGCATCCCATCAGCTTTGTTTTTATAGCAAGGCTGGGCCAACAGCAGCAGAGTGAATTGAAAAAGACCACCCAAAATCCAAGCGTGCTGGGAAGAACCACAAACACATGGGTCACTTTCTGCTTCTGCACTGCTACCTAGTGGCTTCTTGCAGGCAGAAAAGGCAGAGGTGTCTCAAAAAAGAGAGCTTTCAGCTCCTCAGCCTCATCAGCTCAGTGTGCTGCCAGACAATCTCCTGATGGCTGAATGGGCTTCAAGTGCCACTTGCTTGTCTCTAAGGCTCATTTTGAAATGCCTGTTCCAAGATCCACTGTCACAAGTGCAGGTAATGAAAAGCCCAGGGAGCTTCTGCCTGTGTGGATGTGTATTACACTGCATGCCCAAGGCAAAGATCTTGCTCCACACAACCTTTGCAAAGTCTGTTTACCAAGCAGTTGCAGAGCAGAAAAATTTTAGTTGATTCAAGATTTTGTTTATCAGATACTCTAGGACTTTATTTTACATGAAAATTTGCCGATGCAAGAATTAGTCTGAATTAGTCTGTAATATTAATTTAAAAAGTCCTCAAGGACAAGCGTCTTTCGAGATTAGGAGACTTAAGGATGGCCCAAAAACTCCATAAGAGCATGAACAGTTGAAATGAGATGATTTTGCTCAGGTCTAACTCTGGCCCCAATAGAGACTGATTACATAAAGTTGTGGAAAGCAGAAATTGCTGAAGATCTTTCCTGAGAGCCAGTCCAGAGACCAGATCAGATTTCCTCCAGCTCCAGTCATGGGCTGGAGCTTGCAGCAGCAACACGCTCAGCCAGGCAGAAGGAAAGCAATGTCTGCAGCAGGGGCAGAGATTTTGGGTTAGTTAGTAGTTGTTATTAATAGTCAAATGCAAAAATACAGCCTGACACCAGCAGGTCCTTTCTGGTTTCAGTACCTTCTTACACAAAGCTACTCATCACAGGAAGACAGAAAATGGCAGAGGAGCTTTTGTCCATCAGTTTTCCTGGCTCTGGGATCAGTGATCACCCAATATTTGTGCTCCCCTCTTCAGTCAGCCATGAATTCACCTTCAATTTTCAGCCTTTTCAGCCTGCTACAACAGAGAGCCCAGAACTCAGAGCACGAGTGAAAATACAAAGCACCTCAGGATCACCTGTCCCAAATTGCTTTCCATATCTTCTTTCCTCAGCAGGATGAACCTTTTCCTCCTTTGTGAGTCTGTGCAAAAACACTCATCTGCAAGAGCTTACTTGAGCCCTGAGTGACCCCTGGGGAAAGCACTGCCCTCCCCAGCCAGCCCAAGCCCTCCCATCTCCACCAGCTGGGACAAGGAGGGGCAATTTCTCCACTGACCCCAGCTCCCCCTAAAGCACAACCAGATTGTAGCCTCAAATAATATTTATTGATATTTAGTAACATAAATATTTACTGATTTTATTATTGTGCCTTTATGCCTCATTGCATTGTTGAAATAATTTTGGAGTTTAAAATTAACTCACTAGTAGGAAGTTTGTGGTGCATCTGTGAGGTTTTCCTGTGGCAGCAGTGTCTGTGTTGGGTAATTCCACACTGCTGCTTAGGATGAGCTTCAGGGCAAAATGATTCGACCAATATCTGGTAAGAGTTGGTGTCTCTCCTGCCTGTGCTGCTATTCTGCTCTTTCCCCAACCTCTGTTTAAAATGTGTTCTTAAAAACAATTGGGGACAATTATTCTTCCATGTAAAGATGATTTGGGTGCATTGTGTCTCTTGCTCAGCAATTCTTACTCAGACGACTGACTCCATTCATTCATTTATTTAAAGTAAACCAAAGTTTACTTTTGCAGAGAATAAAAGCTGAGGCACATCACTAACTGAGGAGCAACAGAGGAATGGCACTTGGCCACAGATATTTCCCATTTATGAGGTAAAACCCATCAAACACATTCAACATTCTCAGGAATTAAGAGCTGTTTGCTATCTAGAAACGTGTGAAGGCAAGGCCAACTTCCAGCCAATATTTTGTGCAATGGCCATGATTTCTCTGCAAGCTAAGAAATTAATTTCATTAACTTTACAAAGGCAGGGCGAAGGTTGTTCATATTTTTTAGAGACTTGGAAGTGAGACTTTCCACCCCAAGGGCTTCTCACGGTAAAGATGTGCCCGAGGAGAAAGCCACAGAAAAATAGTGATGTACTTTGCCAAAAAACCTCACACTTAGTCATAGTTCTCAGCACACAAGCTGTGACTGTTGTGTCCATTGCTGTACTGATGCTGTAGGCTTCAAGGACATCCCCTGGGGGTGAGCAGCCACAGCTCCTCCAGATTTAATTCCAGGTGGACAGGCATGAGTCTGTTGCATTACTGAGCTGCTACCAGAACAGGCCACGCCTGATTTCAATGAAAATACAACTATGTCTGTATTAAATTACTAATACTACCAACACTGGCCATGTGACATCTTCGTCACACAGCTCTGAGATTGCTCCTGCCCTCTGATGGCACAGACTCTGTGGAATGTGGCAGAGAGAATCCACAGTGAACACAGTTGTGCCCTTCTGGCACTTCCTCTTTTTTTTTTTTTCCAACAAGGAAGCGAGAATTTGAAGCAGAAAATAAATATAATCACAACTTTCTTTAGGAAATGGAAAGTTCCACCTACGCCAGTTTTGGTTTCTGTCTCTGGAACAGGCTGATAAAGATTTTAATTAAAAATGTAGCTTTTATTTGGTTTATTATTAGGATGTGAATAATGCTTCAGAATAGTGCAGTCATGTTCAGCTGCTGAGCAGAGGGAGCAGCCAACATTTTTCAAAGTATTTAATGTCCCAGCAGTGACAAAGGCAGCCATGGATCCAGTCCTTAGTGCATGATATAAACATTTTCCTCTGCATGATTCTCATCTTCCAGGGCACTATGGCTCCCCACACCTCGTGGCCTCCGAAACGCAACAAAGCTGTACAAAAGAGTAAAAAAACATGGTGTTAAACCAAAAACAGACAATAAAACCACAGAGGAACAGATCAACCAGCTCACTAGAAAACGTAAAAATATGCTTAAACATGTGATCATGACTGATAATGAATCATTTTTCCACTTATGAGACAATTCACACCTGAGGTTATCAAGCTCCCTAATGTTACCAACTGGCAATGACACTTATTTTTGCTTGTTAAGTAACAAAAAGTAGCAAGAATTATTTGTTTCTTTTAAAAATACTTTCTATTAACTTGAGGTTTAAGAAGAAAGCCAAAGTACGAGGTGGAATTATCAGCACACCGACATTTCTTTACTGCAACCTCATTTGTCCTATTAGCAAAAGCAGAAACAGAAAACTTACCCTCCAAATCCACCCATCTTCTTCATGTTGAAAAAATACTCTAAGGACCATCCAGAATTAAAATAAAGAAAAAAAAAACAATTAAAAAAAATTTTTGTTTAAACCATTAGAAGTAAAGTGGAGGGTTCAAAGATAAATTCAGGTGTAAGAAACTAAATAAGGGAACTTCAAATGTTTTTGGGATAGGAGATTCCCATTGGGAGCAGCCACAGGACAGGGACCCCCAGGGACCTCAGCACCCTGCCCTGAAGTGAGAGATGTGGCACCAGCCACAGCTGTGACTGCACAAACCTGAGCAGCCCTTGAGGAACTGCCTGTGGAAAGCACTTACGTTTAGTGAGGAACAGAGCCAAAATCAGGATGAGCAGAAGAGCTGCACACGAGCCAATCCCAACGTACAGCCCACGTTCTGGGTGCTGCTGACTGGGAAGGGATACAGATGTGTTCTGTCAAACACAGGCAAAGGAGCATTAGTGGAACTGACAGCAAGAAGCCCATGCAATACACAAAGGCTTTCTGTGTGTTTTGCAACTCTGCAGGAAAGGTACACCTGAGACCAAAACCTAATTTGACAAACAGGCCCAGTTTCAAGCAGAATCTGTGCAACAATTGTGTGAACCGTGCTGCTAAACACAGTCTTTGAGATTTTCAGAAGACCTGAAGTTATGACAAATCCCATTTATTCAGGTTTAATAATATTTGGTGATTTTTTTAATGCGTCACATGATGTCTCATGATGTCACACCCTCCCACCTGTGCTGCAGGACTCAGCAGGACACACAGAGCTGCCTTTTTGACCCCCACTGCACAGGGAGTGCAGGGCACCCCTGTGCTCTCTGTGTTCCACTCCTGCCCACGCCCTGCCATACCTGCAGGTTTGCAGCCACATCCAAGCAGCCTGAGGGGCTTGAGCAGGGAGTAGAGGCCTGAAAGGAAATACAGATGTTGCTGAAGCTCTTTCTCATCTAGAAGGAAGTACTTTATGCGTGCTAAGCAGGGGTTCCCCCCCGCCACCCCGCCCCCGCCTCTAATAATGAGCACATAAGCACTCTTTATAACCACTAAACACGCAGACTACAAAACAATATTCTGTTGCAATCAGATAAAAAGAGTGGAAGTGACCTGTAGGGATGACCCAGTAACCTCTCAAGTCCATCCACTCTGTCTAGGTGTGCTACAGCAAGGCTGATGCTTACAGTCTGAGGAGCTTCTGAAGCAGAGACCGATGTCCAGGTCCTTGTGACAGTAGAGGAGGATTCACTGGTGCTGCCAGGAGCTGAGCAAAGGCAAGACAAACACATCACTTGCACAGAAAACTGTTCTGCCTTGACAGAGAAGAATTTGTACTGCTGACTTGGGACCCTGAACTTCTGTGTGTATCAGCTGTGTGGGCTCTGCATGTCATAAGAGGTTGGTGCCTTCAGAGGGCAGCACAAAATTCTGAATATTAAAATTTCTGCTGTCTTTTTCACAGCTTTGCACTCCCTCTTAGAAATACTTGGCACTTTCTGTTATCTCAACACTGGGAAGGAGTTACCAGTCAGTTCTGGAGCCAAGAAGCAGTGACCACAGGATCATAAAACAAATTGGGTTAAAAGGGATCTTAAAGCCCACATCATTGCAATCCCCTTCCACTAGACCAGTTTCTCAATGCCCCATCCAACCTGGTCTGAAGCAAAAATGATGCATAAAGCAAACTTAGGTTATCAGTTCAAAACTGATGAAGACAAGCTCAGGGTCCTCAAGCAGGACGTGATGCAGAGTCACAGAAAGCAGGTGATATTAGGATAAAAGCAGGTGATTTAAAGCCCCAGGCAGCTATACAGTAAGCAGACTGAACAAAATGTGATATATTTGCATAAGGACCTGCAGCATATTTTGAGGTAATTTCCCAGAGGACAGCTGTTTGCAACATTTAAAATTAAAAGCTACAAATTTCTGTCTTATCTGTCATCAGTCTCAGTTTCTCCATGTGTTCTCAGATGACATAAAAAAACCTCCTGAACACAAAATCTCCTGTTCACTCTGCCAACTTCAGCTGGTTGCTTTTATGTTTAAAATTTTTACCCTTATCCCAGAAGCTTTATTCTGAAGAGGACAGGATCATCAGCTTCCACTGGAGATCCTGGAGTATTTCTAAATCAGAGGCACATGGCCACCACCTGCCTTTTTCAATCTCCCCCACTGTGAACATGTACACACTACCTTGTACTCTGAACACTACAAACACTGTTCCACCATCAGCTAAGGAAGAGGTCACAGGGATAAGAAAACCCCTGAGTTCTAAGATTGGAACCAATGTTATCTGCAACTAGAATAGAAACTGTCTGAGAAAGTTTTCACTTCTTCTTCCAAAAAGGAAATGCAACTGTTGTAACACTAATTTGGAGTTGCTTTGGAGCTGGAAACATCCAAGACAGAGGGAGAAATACCGATGGCGTCCCTGATTCTTTTTTTTTTTTCCTCAGAATCCAGAGAATAAGCCATTAGCTACACCACGAGGTTTCTCTTGTGTAGTGGAAATTAAAGTTGTCTTTTTCAGACTGGAAAAGATGCAGCTGAGTGGGTTCATGATAGAAGTTTATCCTTTTGTGAGGGGAATGTAGAAAACAAGTGAGGAATAGCTGAGCACTGTCTCTTCCCCTCACGCTATTAAATGTGCACAGAGGCCATGGACACACCCTGCACCAGGGTAGAAGAATAATTTGGCACTATATCACAAAATTAATGCCATTTTTCAACCATCCTCCTTAATCATTATCTGCTGCATACAGGAGGCAGGAACCTTAATTTGTGCTCTTTCGAGCTAGTCCAATAAAACAGTTCTGATTAAATAGTGGGAACACCCAACTCCTAAAAGTTGTGGTTTAGCATTCATGGGATGCATTTCTAGAAAATGAGGTGAGATTTTATACCACAAAAAACCCAGCAAACCAAAACAACAGTCAAATAACAGCAAACCTTGCAGCACCACTAAAACATCTACTTAAGCATCACACCTAGAAGCAGCTTCCTCCCAAATGTACATGTTCCTTCTGTTAGTCTCTGTATAATATCAGGCAGAATTTAAATCCAAATTCTGATTTTTGGTAATGTTTAATAAATTTTAGCCAAGACATTTTAATCATCTATCATCTTTTGTTTTTTTCCTTCCTAAGATTCCCCATTTGCAATATGGTTTGTACATCCTATTAACACTTGGATAAAAGTTACCTGAGGTCTGTTCAGAGGTGTAAGTGTGAGGACTTGCAGTAGAGAGTCTTGCTGATGTTAAAAAATAAAACAAAATCAACACATAATTAACCTTATTGGGCATTTGCATAGTGAGAAAGAGATACTGTTTCCATAATAAAAACTTGGTAGCAAAGTACATTTGTCAGCCACTTGTTCTTTATAGTATCACAAGCAAGGGAAAAACTAAAAATCAAAGGAAGAACTGATAAAAAGCTTCTCTATACCAATTTTGCGTCCCTGGGCTTTAATTCAGAATCAAGCAGGGAAAATCAAACACAGCTTTCAATGAAAAAGGTGCAGCAATAAAGCTTTGGATGAATACTTTATGCTGCCCTTTCTTTTAAATTCCTCAGTGTCTCTAAGAATGCTCCATGAAAGCATCATAACCTTTTAGTAATTGCAGTGGCTGCAGTGGGGTAACAACATTGCCAAAGGCAGCTTAATTGAGGCAGCACTAACAGCAGATGTGCAAGGTCCTTAAGATCAGTCTAATGGATGATTGCAGAAATTATTTCCACCACAAGCTTTGAGTCCAGACCCAGGAGCAGATCCACCACGACAGCACTCACAAGAGCACTCCTCTGCACTCACCTTTCTTCACCACAACCTTCTGATTAATCAGCTGATCGTTGAACCACCCTGGGAGCTCCACACGGCAGCAATAGATCCCAGAGTCTGATTCCCTGGCATTCACGATGGTCAGGGACACATCCCCACTCTGCAGGTCCCCTTTCAGCTGGTACCTGCTGCTGTGCTGCTCTGTCACCCTCCAGCCATCTGTCCAGATAATGGGCCGGGAACACTTTGAATTGGGGCACCTGTCCCGACCCCAGCACATGGATGTGACAGCATTCCTGCTCTGGACACTGTAGTGACAGGGCACAGTGACATCCTGACCAACCTCTCCTATCACAACTAATTCCGAGACTGTGGAGCCTGTGGGCAAAAAGACAAACAGTTATTGAGCACAGGGCAAGTGGAAGCTTCTTGTGCATCTCCCATGTGCTGAAACCTCTCATCCCTCAAAGAACACCAGGCTTTGCTGGGTCAGATTTTGGACAAATAGAAGTGCCCTGGCAGGACTGGTGCAGCGAGGATGACAGGCCAGGGACTTGTTCAGAGAAAGAACATTTTCTGCAGCTTCTGCTGGTAGGCAATGAGGTGGAGAGACTCAGTGGCTTCTCTTGAGCCAGGTGCAGTCTCTTGGCACTTAACTTTTTCCACTGTGTATATTTAACCCAAGCCACTCACACGGAGGAGCAATAAGACATTGACTTTCCTCTAAACTGCTGTGCGAAACTCTTCCCTCCTTCAATGAACTGCAGGATTCATCAGAATGATCACTGCTGAATGAATTTCCTTTTCCCTTGCCTTAAGGCAGGTTTTGCCTATTCCTATCAGAAGAAATTTTTCAGGGCTTTTCTGAGAAATACCATATATGCTCTCTTTTTTTTTTTTTCACTACCTTATTCTCTGTCCTAAGTCTTACGCAGTTTCTAACTCGTTGGCTTCCCATAACCTGGTCACATTTCCAGGAGGCTGTGTCACACCACTCAGGTCAGGACAGTGAGCCCTAACACCCAGCACCCATTCATAACAGTGAAACAGCTCTGTGCCCAGTCCAGCTCAGGTATTTTCCTAACACTAACCCTAAAGGAACCCTATTGGAACCCTCACCCTAGAACCTGAGACCTCGAGCTAGAACCCTAGAACATGAGCTGGAATGCAAGCTAGAATGTGAGGTAGTACCTTAGAACATGATCCAGAATTCAATCCAAACCCTGGAACACAATCTAGAACCCCAGAACACGTGCTGGAACCCAAGCTATTCCCTACTATATTTAAAAATAAACTTGCACGCAGAGATTTTGCCACAATAACACATGAGAAACAAATCTCTGAAACCAACTTATTTAATATCAAAAGAAGCTCAAAATGAAACTCATCATAAAAGGCTTTATAAAGAACTACAATACCTGTAATAGCCCTTTTCTTTCTACTGAATTTATCTTACCACCAAGTTTTTAATGTCTGCCTGTCTTTATTAGTGCAACCTGTTGTTTTCATTGCTGCTGCCCTTAACAATCTAGGACTGCTCCCTCAGGATTTAAAAAAAAAAAAAAAAAA
>VZUA01063315.1:5883-16520 GCA_013401035.1 Horornis vulcanius | reverse complement strand
CAATACACAATTATAGCAGGTCAAGTGCTCTAGAAATGTGTCACTACACAAGTTTCCAGCAATTTCCCTTTATATGATTATTTTAAAAGAAAAAAATATCAGTAAAGGTAATTTCCAAATACTGTGAATACACATCTTCTACCAAGCCTTAAGAAAGTAGCAGAAATAAAACAGATACAGTTAACTTAAAAGTTCACAGTAGTCCAATTATGGTTTTACATGTGCATGAAAGCTGTAAGCCTCCAAAGCGATTCAACAGTATGTGAGTGGCCTGTATTTTATACCAACACCCAGCTACAAATGTGGACTGAGGCAGAGATCAGCTCTAATGCCAGAAAGGAGATTTCATTCATCAAAACCATCATTAGATTGATATAAATGACAGTAAAAATGAAACTACAAATTATATTGGCTGTTAAAATACAGTATTTTTACTATACGCGTATCAGAGGTTAAATACAAAATGTATCTATGATAAGAAATTGCCCTGTAAAAAAATAGCACCCTGTGGGCTCAGAAAATTAAGTGCTCCCTATAGTTAACAAGTGCAAATGTTATTTTCCTCTCAGTTTTATGATGTTTCATGAATGCTATTAAAACCTCTGATGTTAGAGCCCTTCAGTCATGTGATGAAAACGCTGGCAGGCCCTGTTTGAAAGAAGGTTTCCAAATGGGCTTGTACATCAGGGGACAAAACCCAGTACACCCTGCCATAAAACCTACAGCCTGCTCCCAGCCATTGTACTTCCCAGGGGACCTATCACACACACAGAAAAACAAGACCATGAGCTTGGGGAGTTCTGGCATCTCACTCTCACCAGTCCTCCTGCCCTGCACACTTACTGGACACAGCCCCATCACAGATCAGCTTTCTGTCACCTCATCTTCAATCACAGGCTGGGCAATGAAATCAGGAAACAGCCTGTAAGCACTTCTAGGAAACACCATGTGGCCAACCCAAAGAGGTGAGGGCACTGCTGTTTTACTGCCTCAATTCCTTTTGCTACCAGCCTCCAAATATAAGTTCTTTCCACAGATATAGCTGGACTATGATGCAGATAGCAAACACAGTTAGTTTTCTATTACATTTTTTCTTTCACTGTCTGCAAAGAACCATACACAATTTATAAATGATGCAAGAGCACAGGCTTTCTGGGAGTGAAAATAAGCCTCCAACTAACTTTACCTCTAATTTCTTTTTCAGAAAAACTGGAGCATCTTTTCCCAGGCATTTCATCAGGTTTTGCAGAATAAAGATGTCTCTGATACTTGAAATGCGCTGCTCCACTAATAACCTGATGGGGAAACACACACAAGAGCTCTCCTCATTTCAGCAGAAACAGGCAAGTACCCCCATTCTTCTTCACTGATGTACCCCCCCAAATTAAAGCTGTAGTTCCCTGCTCCTCTCTCATCTTCCTTCTTTGAAATGCTGACTTAACTCTACATGACATAGTTGCAGCACAGATATTATACGCATGGAAACAATTATAAATGCTTTCTTAATATTAATACTGATAGATTAATGTTGTTGGTAATACACTTAACAGCAGGGGCACCTAACCAGGCTGCACATGTGACAGTGCAAATATGAGTGCTGTTAGGCTTCAAGGAATTAACATCATTCTGTGGAAAAAGAACATTGCACATTTTTTGTCTTTAAATCATCAATGTAAAGACAAGTTCCGAAACAGACAGGAAACTCAGGAACAGACACAGACAACAACTGGATGCAAGTGAAGAATACAAGCAAACAGTGCTGTGGGCTGAACAGAAGAAAGCAACATAGAGATCATATGCACAAGATGAAGGGGCACTCTTAGCACCTCCTTTTCTGGCTCACTGGGTGGTACTGTAACTGTTAATGTCTGAACCACCCTTAAATATACCTGCACAGATAAACATACCTACAAAAATATGAAGTGTCGCTTTCTAAGGCAGTGCATTGGTCTGAAATTCATCCCTGCAAATGGCCAGAGCTCCAGACATCAGGACAGAAAACTGCACACGGGACTCCTCCTTTCCACCAACTTTTAAGAAGTGTGTACCCGCGCTTCCAGGAAAACCTGGTTTTTGGGTATCACATCCGCTTTCTCAAAGCAGAACGCAATACAGGGTCAAAAGTACTAATCCATGGCAAGTTTTGTGATAGCCTCAGTAAAATCAGTCTCATGGGAGTGAGCATTGGTTACATACATAAATTGCACAGGCCCAGAAAAAAAGCCAAAGAAGTTATTCTGATAAATCATGACACAGAGGGACTTGCTGGACACAACTAGTCTTTCCCTAGAACTTTCACTTACTAAACTGTAAGAAAATATTCTGTTAAACAATGTTTTTCATCATGAAAAATCAGACAGGTCCCTAAATAAGATAGTCTCATAACCTCCTGTCCGCATACAGATGAAAAAGGGATAGATAATGTGAAGGGACTTTATCAACATCACAAAAAAACTACACTGGTGGAGCTGGAGTCAGAACACAATCCCCTGCGGACCAGTCTAGCACCTTTTACCACTGGAAGCCTTCCTCCCTGAAACTGCAAAGATAGTGCCAAAATTCACTAACACAGCTCCTATCTCATGTGATCATTTAAATCCTAAAACTACAGAACATCTTTTATGTGCAGACATACCCTTGATGATTCCTAACAGACATGAATTCAAACAACATTTAAATATGAAGGACACGTGAAAGATATATTTTTCTCACTGTAATCCAGCTTGAAGAGCGCTCACATTCTTGTCTTTATCCATCCGTGCTAAAGTAGTTGCCAAAACGGAGATACATCGGTTATCAAGTTGATTGAGCTTCTCCTGTTGAAAGTTTTGACAATGTTGGATTACTTCAAACCAGTAAAAGTTTCAGAAAAGAAAAACTGACCACTCTTAATCTGTACCTGCCATTTTCTTTTTCCTCTCAAAAGTCAATTTACAAGCTTTAATTCTGCAGAGCCCACAAGGGCTCACATCAGTCAAACTTAGTTGATTTAGAAGGGGTAATAATTTTTGAGACTTCTCTCTTTTAATCTGAAATCAAGCAGTGGTTTCAAAAGTTAAAGAAATGAGAAGCACACCCATATGAATTGTGGGAACTGTTTCCATGGAACATCAGACTAAACCAGGGATGTAACCCAACTCTGATGCTGCACAGCTTCCCTGATTTACCCACTGGTAAATCAGCCCAAATTTAGGAGAAGGATTTTCATACTTACTTGGCACACTCTCACCAAGGTCTGGACTAGAAGCGTGTTCTGCGGCACGCCGAGGTTCACCAGGGCGTGCAGGCTGAACACCAGGTCGCCGCGCGTCATCCTGCGCGCGTCGCGCAGCAGCTGCTGGCACAGATTCACAAAAGCTGGGTGCTCAAAAATCAGCTGCTTCTCGTAGCGCTGCTGCTCTTCCGACAGGTTTTTGAAGAGCCTCCAGACCATGGTTAAAGAGTTTGTGTAGTGCTTAATGGAAACAGCCGCCTCTGAAGCCAAGTCCAGCACATCGCAAGGACAGGTGCATTTCCAGAGACTGGTGAAGAACGGGTCACTGTGATCCACTACAGGCTTTGGTTTGAAGCTCCCAGAATCATCCAACTTTTCAACTTCCAAGGAGCTCTGGGAAGCCTTCTCCCTCACCAAAGCCTCTGCACCTGCGCTATAAACATCTGTCTTTTGAGATAGAAATCGAAGAGATGATCCATGCAGAGAAGGCAAAATATTTAAAAGTAACTTCCTGAAGTTCACATCTCCTAAGGGATCCTTGTATCTGCCAATCCATAAAATGTGTTTTCTTGTTGTGGCTGAAGATTTGGGAGTGAGCACAGAACAGTATCTATGCACACATCTAACAGTACTTAACAAGTAACTTATTTTATTATTCATTTCTGCTAATGCCTCATGAATAGATTTGAAACGCCAACTCAAAGTAAGGGATCCGATGACATTCTACCAGTGGAAACAGTTCTGGAGAAACGGCAAAAGATCACTCATCTGTAAAAACAATTTTTACAGACTGATTAGTTACAGATGGATTGGTTATTATTCAATTATCAATATTCAGAATTTCAATTCCCACAGTTTCAATTGCCAAATCTGCGCACTTTTACAGGAAGGGAGAAGATTTGGGAAACGATCCCCAGAAAATGGTTTGCAGAGAGGCTTTTATTTGGTCCACTACATCTCAGTCAAACATCTCAGCAGAAGGACAGCCCGGGCATCAACTCTTGCTTCCTCCTTGCTGCTCTACCTGAGAGCTCTGCCGGGAAGCAGAGTCTTTTCCTAAAGAACGTTTCTCCAAGCACACGCGTCTCCCGACTGGAGGGTCTGGAGGGTCCCTGCAGACCTTCAGCAGCGGGTAACGGGATCCCGCCCGCCAGCCTGTCCCAGGCTGCCGGCCATCCCACGGGAAAGCCGCCTTCACGGCACACCCGCGAGCACTCGCTCTCCCGGGGCCGGGGGGAAGCCGCTGGGTTTCGGGATCACTTCCCGCTGGCCCTGGGAGCGCTGCCCAGCAGAGCGGGACAGTACACAGGGACAGAGGTCTTTCGGCGGCTCCGCAGCGGCTCGGAGCACGCGGGAGGGACGGCGGGGATGGCGCCGGCCGGGCAGGGCCGGGCAGGGCCGGGCAGGGGCTGCGGCGGCCGCTGTTACCTTGCACGCGGCACCGCCGTGACACCGGGCCCGCTGCGCCGCGAGCTCCCGGCGGGCCGCGCGAGACGGACGGCGCGCGCCGAGGGACAAACTGCCGCTGCGCGCGGCGCGTTGCTGAGCAACGCCAAAGCGGCCGTTGGAGGGCGGCGCGCGCATGGCCAAGTTCGTGGTTGCGGGTGAGGAGGGACCCGGGAGCCGGGCAGGGCAGCGCCGGCGGCGGCAGCACCCTGTACCGGGAACCGGGACTTGGGCAGCTCGCTGTGCTTGCAGCAGTCACCCCCGTGCCCATCTCTGCGGGCTCACCCCCGTGCCCATCTCTGCGGCTCTCGGGGAGCCGTGTACGCACGGCGGGCAGCCTCAGCCGGTCGGTCCCGGGTCAGCGTTCCCCCTCATCCCGTCGGTGAGGCGTCAGCCTCACTGCTGCTGTCCCCCCAGGAGTGGCCTCCTCGGCCACTTTCTTGGACGCTGGCTCGGGAGTCTGTTTCACCTGCAGAATTACCCTTCCTTAGCTGGCTCACATTAAACAACTTTTGGTCTTTTAAGCCCTTTTCAGTGAATGACAAAATCATCCAATTGTGCTGCTGTTGCTATGTTCACAGGTAAGGCAAACTGCCCTTACTATGCCAAAGCTGAGCTCCTGGCTGACTATCTCCAGATTAATTTACCCGACTTCAGAGTTCACAAGATTACTCAGCACCCTGACAAGTGGGAGGTAAGGGATTGTAAGTCAAGTCGCTGGTAAGTGCCCCAGTGCTCTACAAACCAAGAAATGTGCTTATCTGTAGTATGTTTCTTCTCTTCTCTTAGCGGTTTGCTATGTGGATAGAGGTGCTGCAGAAGCAGCTTTGGCTATGAGAGCCAGCCAAAGGAAAGGTTACAATGTTTTGAGCAACTGACATCTCTGAGTTTTACCACAGAAGATGTGCACAAAGTGTGGACCAGCCTAAAGCTGTATTATGTCAATAAAAAGTTCAAGGTGGTTGTGCTTGGTTGGTTGGTTTTCTGGTATTTTTCCTCTTTTGTTTTTGTTTTTGTTTGTTTGTTTGGGGTTTGTTTGGGGGTTTTTTGTTTGTTTGTTTTTTGTTTTGTTTTAAAGTATAAATGGCTATTCAGCCTGTAAATCTTTTGCTCACTGTGATTACGTATACCTTCAGAGTTGTTACTTGTCAAGAGCCTTTGTGGCATTCAAGGGCTTTGAATTACAGTGAAACTATGAAGTTAAATATCACATATTTGTTTACAGTGTGGATGAGCCTGTCTGAGTACTTGTGCTGTAAACATACTGCCTATAAGGCTCTGAAAAAACTACAGTCTTACTCCGTGAGATAGACGGTACTATGGTATCTATTACCTTGTTTATTTTGCTTAACACCTCCACCGAGTAACTCCAACAGCCAAGTGGAAAGCAATTAACCTCTTCACCTTACTTACCTTCCGTGGCTTTCTTGTCTTCTGTACCACTAAGACAGCTTAGTGAAATCAAGACCTTGAGGTGAGCTATTCCAGTGTATCACCATACCTTTCTTTGTGTTATTTCCCCATTTTGTACCCATTGGTACATAAATTCTGAAGCACCTTGTAATTATCTATTGAGAGGAAATAGTAAGAATGGTTGTAGCTTTAATGTTTAAATGTTATCAAATGTGACGTATTAAAATATCTGGTGGGGATATTTACATCAGCAGTGGCTTCGTGGCATTTGTGAAACAAATGGATGGGAACACAGACAATGTCCTATCATTTGGAGAGAACTGTTGGACCGTGGAGGGAAGGGTCAGCTTCTGGGAGGACTTAATGATTTTCTGGAATATGCTCAGGTAATAAGCTGCCTTTTATACTGTAAGCCCATGTTTTACAACATTGTTGTTCCTTTTTCCTCCTTCAAATGTAAAATAAAGCTATTGTTAAAGTTACCTTGATGGTTTTGGGCTGCCATTTGATTAGAAATCATCCTTTTTGTTCTTAGCAATATTATGGCATCACTTCAATGATGCTGACTGAGGAAATGTTAAGCATTGCTGAGGAAAACCTGCAGACACATCTTGAAATTGTAAAAGAGGATGAAGAGATTAAAAGTCTTATCAAGCCTATGCAGATCTGGATCACCAGGTGAGAGTAAAGAGAGTATCTGTGAACTTCTACTCTGTTCAAACTCAAATCCCTGTAATTTGATGATTTGACTTGGGTTCTGCACCCCTCACTATGTGCAATGAGTATATAACTTAGAAATAATTTATGCTTTTGTTACATTTTACACCAGTTCAAATGAGGGGTATGAACAGACATCATTTAGATGTCAGATCAGTTTAGGGAAAAGCAAGTATTTACAAAACAAGCTAGAAATTTTATAGTGCAACTATCTTGCATTAAATGTTGTTGGAAATATTAGAATAAGCAAAGTCTCTTGCAGCTTTACCTTTAGAAATTCCTGTATTTCTAGTAGTCCCCATAGAGCACCTTAAAAATTGTGTTTCCATAAAAACATCAATTTTTAAGTGACGGCATTGACTGAAATGTGCAGGATGGAGAAGCCTTCAAAAGAAAGGAGAACTCTTTCCTTCAAAAATTAACTGTTTTCATTCTTAACCTGTTAAAATGATGAAAAGAGCAGTAAAGGATCCTAGCTAATAGTATCTTTAAATGTAATCAAATACAAAATGAACACTTTTGTGTTTATGTAATACTTCCAGACAAGCAGTGGTTCATTGTTAACTGCAACTTTTCTACATCCTCTCTTACCAGTGCATCAGTTCCAATCTGTTATCATCTGATCCCTCTGTTGGCAAATGGAGAAGTGTTTGGGATGACCACAGAAATCAGTATCCATTTGCTTGACACTGACCAGTTTAAGGAAATTCTTCATGGTATTGTAATGGAAGCTGAAGACATGGCATTCCCACTTCTCCGCAGTATTTCAGAGCACACAAAAATAGATCAGGCTTTTATTGATGCTGACATTATCATTGTTCTTGATGATGTCCTCTTAAACCTTGAAGTCCAATCCTGTGAGAACTACATCAGGGAAGTGAGTGAGATCTGCCAAGTGTATGCTCCCTTGATTGAGAAGAATGCCAAGAGTGAGGTCAAAGTCATTTCATCAGGAAAAACCTTTGCAAACCTTAAGGCAACGATGTTAAGGACATATGGCCCATCCATTAGGCCTGAAAATATCATTGCCATCGCAACATCCTGGGAAAGTTCAGCTAAAGCCATGCTGGCCAGGAAGCTGAATATGAATACAGCAGGTGAATGTTTATGTAGCCTTTGGGGAATTCAGCGCACCTTTGGGAGTACGTATTTCATTCCAGAACACTGTTGATATGCATGCAGAAATCTTGGCTGAACAGAATGCCAGAGTGTCTTTTGCTTGCTCTGAGGTGCAGCCCTGCCATTCTGGTGTGTATTTCATGCTGGAAATGTGCTAAGGAAGACAATGGTTTTGCAGTTTGGGAACTAGGACTTCAAGACTGCATTTGCACTCTGAGTCCATTGCTGTTTTAGAGCTGTGAATAAACATGACAACATACTGCTGTGCAGATTATGAGAGTAAAGTAGAACTGTGTTGTAGTATTATTTTGAGGTTAATTAATTTTCATTTTCAGGTCAATTGTTATAGCTTTGTTATATTTGCACAGTTCTGCACTGTGTAACAAAGGTGTGTTCTGACAGTCTGCTCAGCATCAGGATTCTGTAGGTGTTGCATAGCTAGAACTGGTCATTGATGACAAGTCTAGGTAATTTGGAGCTTAATAAAATAGAAAAGCAAATTAATAGGCTGAATGGCCTATCAGCAGCAGGTTATTTGAGAAAATACTTTTCCACCAAAGCAGGTAGTTTTTAATTTTTTATGACTTTTTTGTTTATATATTTGTTTTTACAGGATTTTAAAAGGAACATTGCTGTATGTTTGCAATATGATTTGTTACTCTTTTAAGAGTTAAATATATACTAGATTTTGACTATTTACAGTAAGACAATATAAATTAAAGCTCCTTCTTCAGCTTGTGATGAGGTTTCATATGTCACAGAGAACTTGGTTGCATTTTTCAGATCAAACAATTTCTGCTGGCAAGGCAGGGCACAGATTTGAACAATTAATTTTGAAAAGGATTTCTGAAGCCCATTTTTCTGAAAGTATTTGTCTCTTCACTTTCCTTTGTTACAGGAGTTAAAGATGTGATTGTTTGGGGCAATATTTCTGGGTCTAACTACATTGATTTGTCACATGCAAAACTTTATGGATATGACTGTGCTATTCGGGGCCCTCCTAATTTTCATCGTCCTTTGTTGAGTATGATTTATGATAGGTACAGTACAGATTTATTTATTTCTTCCAATTAAAAAAACTGCTTTTAATCCATGTTTATCTCAATTGTGTAATAAAACAACAAGAAAGGTTTTTGCTTTCAAGATTTGTCCTTACTGATTGGCACTGTACATAAAGGAAAACACAAGTTGAGATACTCCGTCTGCAAAAGAGTTTGGGTAGTTCCTGATGCTGTTCATAGTTCTGACTCTCCTGCTAACTTTTTTATAACTATACTTTTCCTACATTTTATGTGGGTTTCTCTTATATCCTGAGCAGTTTATAAGAACTAGTGGAAGCCCAGGTAGTGACTTAGATGTCTAGTTTGCATGAAGGAACTTTGAAATAGTATTAAAGGGATATTTGTACCTGAATTACATAGAATAGGCCTGAGCAGACTAATGTCAGTTTCCCAAAACAGATGATTTGTTAATATATGTGAAAAGGATACCTGGCAGCTGGATAGCTTTCTGTGGAAAGAACAGTAGCAGAGAAAGGGTGGGCACAGTGAGAGGACAGCAGATGTGACATACACCCAGGCCTGGTTATATGGAGCTCCNCTTTCATAGGCATGTTACTTTTTAAGCTACTTTTTGTTAGACCTTTTTTTTTTCTCTGTCTGTAAAAATGCCTTGCTTTCAGCAGTAGAGTTTGAGTAAGTTTGGACTATTTTCTTTCCTTGGGTTTAGTTGTTGTTTTCTCTAGGAAAATACTCTTCCTGCAGTCATCTTAGTTTTTCATCCCTTTTTTCTCCGTTTTTTTGTTGGTAGCGAATGGATCCATTCAGAATTCCAGTCTGCACAGAGTACCCTGAGTTCCCGGGTGTCCCGTTGCACAGCAATGTTACCTGCTCATGCAGTAGCCACGGTACTGCGATGCTGGTACCATGGCTCTCCTTCTGAGGAGATCATTTCTGTGGGAATACTTAGTGAAGGTAAAGCTATTTTTGTTTCACGTATTCTCTTGTAGCTTTGACCTGCATATAGTAGCTTACCCCTATCTATAATGTTATTTTTTAATCAAGATTTTTCATTTAATGAAAACTTGTAAAACAAATCATGTGAGGCTGAGTTTGTTTCATCATAAGGACTTCCAAATCTAACAGAGCTTGTGATAATGCTCGCTTTTTACAGGCATCTCTTAGATTAATATTGTCTTTTTGCAGATGATCTCTTAGTCTTTTAGTTTAAATGCTTTTCTGATGTATGTGTTTTGTGCAAGAACTCTTTATAGTTCTTAGAGGCTAGGCTATGAAATTGTCTTCTTTTTGTGTAGTTATGTATACCAATAAATAGAATATTTCACAGCAGCCATTTAACCCTTATGAAATAAATAACTTTTCCCCTTTTCTAAGATGTACAACCAATACAGCAATTGTGTTATTACAACACAGGAAAGACACCTGTTGGAGATGGTCCAGGGGAGGGCCACACAAAATGATCACAGGAATGAATGCCTCTCTCGTGAAAACAGGCTGAGAGAGTTGAGGTTGTTCAGCCTGGAGAAGAAAAGGCTCTGGAGAGGCCTTATAGCACCTTCCAGTGCTTAAAAGTTCTTATAAGAAAAATGGGGACAAACATTTGAGCAGGACTTGTTGCAATGGGACAAGGATAATGGATTTAAAGTGAATGAGTGTCAATTTAGGTTAGATATAATTAAGTTTTTTACAATGAATGTGGTAAGACACTG
>VZUA01063310.1:1176-14722 GCA_013401035.1 Horornis vulcanius | reverse complement strand
GTCCGGGCGGGGCTGGCGGCGGCTCTGCGGCTGTGCCCGTGAGTGCGGTGCGGTGCCGGGGGCACAGCCCGGCCTGCCCTGGGCGACCGCGGTGGGAGCCGGGCGGGGGCCGCTGGATGCTGGAGCGCGGTGTCGGAATCGCGGCTGCGAGCCGTGGGGCGGCAGAGGCGGCAGAGGCAGGTTCTCCTCCCGGTGCGGGCACGGCACTGCGTCCCGGGCACTGGGGCCTCGGCCCCCGCCCGCAGCGCTCTGTGCTCCGTTCCGAGCCTGCCAACCCCGCGGGGCCGCCTCCGCCGCGGGAGGGCCCGGCAGCGACCGTGGGGAAGATGCCCCGGAGATCTGCGCGCCCCGCTTCGCCCGCCTCTCGCTGCCGTAGCCAGAGCCCGGGGCTTGGCTGTTCAGCGGGGAAAGATGCTGTTGTAGACGAGCTTCTGGCTGGGGACGGTGCAGCCGCGCTTACCTTGCCTTTCTCTCTCGCTACCTTTTCTCCCAGCGGAAATCTTACTTAGATGCTCTTACGGCTATCTCTGTCCTAGTGTCAGCCTTTATTACCTCTCAGCGTGAGCTTGGATGCTTGGTTGTTTTGTTGTGTTGTCTTGTTTTCCTCTGGCTAATGAATGTACTTAGTTGCGTTTCACAATTACTCCTTGTGGGTGCGATCGTTTTTAAATTATTATCAATTACGAACCTGTGAAAGGAGTTAAGTAGTGGGTGTGTATGTGGCAAACTGAAGTTACTTACGTGAGAATGTTTGTGCTAGTTTGACTCACTAGTATAGTTCAGGAGTCTATGGAAATGTAAGAGCCAAAGCATTACCTGCTGGCAGCTGAAAAGTGAGTATTGGCACGTTTGAGTCTTCATCTAGCAACAAGTGTCACCTCAAAATCAGTCTTAAAATTCCCTGGGCCAGCGTTCAGATTTACAGTTTTACTCTTTCTTGCAAAACTGATTTGGGTGAAGGGGTTTTGTGCCTGAGTGAATGGCTGTAAGCCTTGTTTGCAGCAGTTCAGAATTCACTGAACTGCAAGGGCTGTATTATTTGGGAAGAGGGAGGGTTTGTTCGTTTGTTTCTAAGGTTTGGGGTTCTGGGGGTTAGGGGCATTGTGGTATGGGAAGCTCTTTTTTCTTTCTTTATAAAAATATTTACCAGTATCTCTGAAAGAATAGATTGTACATTTCGTGCTACAAATTTGGGTTTTGTCCCAATAAAGAAATAACACATTTTAGAAAGACTGAGTTCCTCTCTGCACTTGGGAATTTGTTCTTGCTATTTCCAAAATGCAAGATCTTCACAAGTCAGATCAATTTAATAGACAAGGTGTTTTCACTTTTGAGTTGTTGGAAGAGGTTTGTCTCACTGCAAGTATCTGCATTCCCTTATTGCATACAGGTAACAGAGAGTGTTTGAGTGGGAAATCTGTTTTTCTGTTGTCTGCTGGCTGTTATTGCATTGCAGTCTTGTGAAAGGTCTGGCTCCACGGGACAATTACTTTTAGTGAACAGCTGGTGACCTGGTTTGATATTTTTTTTTTTCCCTTTAAAGCACCTGGAAGACTCCAGTGAAAATTGGAGTGTGACAAGTTAGCAGAGGAAGGGAAGAGTTGTTTCTATTCCATGGATCCCTTGGGTGCTCCTTCCCAGTTTGTGGATGTTGACAGTCTGCCAGGCTGGAGTGATGCCTATGAGGCTAAGCAAGTGGATTGTCACCAAAGTCCTGTTGAAAAAGCTCAAGTTGATGTTAGATCACCTTTTCCATACAGGAAAGACATCAATGAAAAAATAATCTTGTGGTAAGTTCGATGTGTCTCTCATGTGTCAGTCATCACTTCTATTTACTGCAGGATCCATACCTTCATATTATGATCACTGCTGTAGAATAAAGCTTCTAAATCCTCTTTTCTTGAATCAAGCATTACAGATATGAGAAGAAGATAATCTTTTTTTTCACTGTAACTTTGAAAATCTGGGGTTTTGCTCCACCATAGGTTGTGCTCATAAGCAGTCCTTGATGCAGCAGACTGGATCTGTACTTCCTACTGTGATACTGTATGCTTGCTCAAGACCTAGTGCCAAGTTGGGCACTTGAATATGAGGTTTTTATTTTTATAAAAAAAAATGTTTGCTGCCTACTAGCTTTTTTCTGTATTTGCTGGTGTTATTCTGCTTTCACTTACCTGTTTTAAATCTGTATTTCTTTCCTGTGGTTCTTGTGGCTTGCTTTTGTCTCTTCCTGCCCATCCTTCCTCCCTCCATTCTGTGTTTTGTCTCCATGACTTTCTTCCAAAATCTATTGATAAAGTATAGTGTACTATACTTACTCCACCAGTGTAACTCAGATACTTGAGCCTGCTTTTTAGATGGGTAACTCTTAACTTAATCAGTGTGTAGGGAGAAGGATTTCTCAAGGATGCAGATTCAAGCATCAGCCTGAACCTCTTTCTGGTTAATATGTGCAGGAAATAGGACTGTTCCTGGATTTCCTGAAATCAATTAAGTAAAGAAAGAGAGGAGTAAAACAGAGAGTAAAGAAAGAGAGGAGTAAAAGGTTAAACATCTCTTATGGCTTGGGCAAATACGTGCAATTTCAACTGTTAGTTTAGTTTCTCCCTGTGCGTGGGAATCTTTATTTCCCTTCCTATGCTCTTTGATCCCAAAATCCCTGATGGCTGCTGCTGTGACAAAAAGCAGGTCAAAGATCTGCTACTCCATTGTCTCTTGTGCCTTGTTTATCTTCTGCATGTCTGATCTTTGGACAGCAGAGTGAACATGATCAACTTCAGGGTTCACAATTTGGGAACAAAAGAAAAGAAAACTTGTCCAGCTGCAGCATCGCTCTAAACCCGCAGTGGTCAGAGGAACAGCAGCTGTAAGGTGCCCTGCAAGATAGTCTGTCTGCAAAAATAAGGAAGTACATTGAAAAAATCATTTAAGTTTTGAAAGTAATATAACACAAGGACTGTCCTCTTATCCCCAAGAGAAAATATGCAGGTTTTGGGAAGTGTTACACTCCATCAGTTTAACAAACTGCTTTGCTTGTTTGCTGCCTGAGCTGCCCTACATACAGCTACAACACTGCCTTTTCCACAAACATCCCTAAGTTACTGCTGAGGCTGGGACTCTTTCAGGAGATGACGTTTTCATGGAGTCTGTCTCCATCGGGTAGAGGCGAAAGATGATTCGGCTCGGTGAGCACGTCAGGGTACGCTGCGCTGTGTGGGCACTGGAGTCCTGTTAATGCTTTCCCTGTAACTTGGCATTTCCTTGCTTGTCAGCACTGATTTGAGAATATCTTGCTCAGCTGTATATTCAGGCTGCAATAAACTGTTTCCTCAGGAAAGGAGATGTCGCGCTACTGAACTGCACAGCCATCGTAAACACCAGCAATGAGACTCTCACGGATAAGAACCCAGTATCTGAAAGTATATTCATGCATGCTGGGCCTGACCTGAAGGATGAGCTCCAGAAGCTCAAAGGTAAGTAGCCAGAAACATTTTTTATCTTACTGAAATCTCCTGTCCTTGCATAGTACAAACCATCAGGATTGGGGCGCAAATGAAAAAGGCAGAGCTTCCCCCAGCCCCTAGCAGCTGGTATTAACGTGAAAAAAAATGGGGGAAACACCTGCCAATCTGTCTCTTTTTGCTGTTCACATTACAGATCATTGAAAGTCTGTGGCAGATATTTGAGTTGATGAGCCCTTACTTTGTGATACAATAATGCTCATTGCTATCTGAAGCCACTTTGAGCAGTTAGCTTATCAGAGCTTTTGCTCAAGGGACCAGTGTTGTACATCTTGAGATTTTATCCTGTTCAGTGTGTATACATTATGAAAGACAGAAACTGAAGTTCACCATTGAAGAAATTAAGTGGATTCTGTCATGTACTTTGTGTATCCTCTTTCAGGATATTAATATACACAATCTTTCAGAAGGATATGATAATAGTAGATGGATTGATAAAACACTGCATGTCTAAATAAAATCCTTGTGATTTCTTAAGTTGGTTGGTTCATTTGTCTCTTGTGTACAACAAATGGCTTTATTGGAAAGCTATAAGAGCAGCCCTAATGCAAGGCTATTCTAGAAATGGATGAGTTTTGCCTAGAGTCTTTATTAACAAAGTTTATTGCTGATAATGGGAAATGAATACTCAGCTTTTTATTTTTTCATCTAACAGGCACTGGGAATAACAGTTTCCTTGTTTTGCGTGTGACAAAGAAGAGTTTATAGTTATCCAAGGTCATACAGAGGTCTAATACGGTTTACAGATAAAAATTCACATCTCTAGGAACAACAGTACTGAACTGAATTTTGAGGTCTGTGTGGTACTGCTCATTCTGGATAACAGTGTGATCTCCTTATATAGTAACAAAATGGATATAGAAGAGCCATTTTTCTAATATAAACTCTCAGTAGCTTCAATTACAATTGAATAGAAATACTGTTTCTATAAAATCATCCTTTGCTTATTCAGCTTGCTTTTTTGAGTAACCTAGAAATAAAACAGGAGGAAGAGTAACCATTTTATAACAGAGCAAAAATTCACTGTGTGCAGTGGGTGGAAATTAAAATACCACAGGTGCTCTAGAATAGTTAGGACCCCACTATATATGCCAGAACTCTTCTAAAATACTCTTGGATTTCTTGTGTGCACTGAGAGGTGGGAAGAGAGGGACTGCATTTCAAGGAGACCTAAAGTCCAAGATCTGTCAGCTCTGTAGGGAGTTGTTGTGCTCATCTTCTTAAATTCCCTTTTACCCTGCTGAGTTATGCATAGTATTGCATCTTCTACCACAGTGAAAACACTTATGTCTTCTCCCTGTAATGCATTCTGCAGGTTCACAACTCCTTGTGAAGACACTTTTCTTTTAATCTTGTGCCAAGAGCTTTATGGAAATCAGTTCTTCTGTGACACCCTACTGACATGTTGTGTGGGGGAGGAAAGAGAGGCTGAGTTACAGATTTGGCATTTGAGCACCCATAGTGTATTTGTCACAGTACCAGAAGTGGATGGAGAGCTTAGTTAAGAAATCAGTTTAGGATTCATCTGTTACCTCTGTTTCCTTTTTGCTCTCTTTCCCATTTAGCCTTGACATTTTTTCATTGGATAATGTTTGTGCTGAAAAAGTGAAAATGCATGGTCTTCGTTCTAAAGCTGTAAAATGCATTTTTATTGAAGTCTCTCCTGCTTTATTCCTGCTGCTTGGTATATATTCATATTTCATAGATTCCAACAAAAATTATGATCTGAAAGCATATGACATGCTGACTCTTTAAAGGCCTGTGCCTTCTTTAATTCTCAGCTAACTTGTATGATCCTGGGAACAGCATCAGTTTTGATTCATGCAGAAATGCTACAGTGTGGCACAATACCGTCAGGAGGGAGACACAGTGACCACCACGGAGTCAAAGCAGAAAAAAGAGGAAGTTTAATTTTTCTTACAGCTTATATAGATTTCTAGAGAAGAGACCACATTGGAAGATTGAGGTTCAACCTCTTCAACTCCACTGGTCTTAGAAAGTGTCCATCAATTGTCCTTTCTACAGAAAGGAATGTAAACTATATAGATAACTACAGGAAAACACTGCTTTGTTTACATTAAAGTGTATGAAAGTTCTGACTTTAAAAACTAGAAAGCTGGAAAGCAAAGCAACACTACAGCGAAGGGCAGGCTTGCTGATGAGGTGCTATTGATAGGAGCTTGCTNCATGTTGTGTGGGGGAGGAAAGAGAGGCTGAGTTACAGATTTGGCATTTGAGCACCCATAGTGTATTTGTCACAGTACCAGAAGTGGATGGAGAGCTTAGTTAAGAAATCAGTTTAGGATTCATCTGTTACCTCTGTTTCCTTTTTGCTCTCTTTCCCATTTAGCCTTGACATTTTTTCATTGGATAATGTTTGTGCTGAAAAAGTGAAAATGCATGGTCTTCGTTCTAAAGCTGTAAAATGCATTTTTATTGAAGTCTCTCCTGCTTTATTCCTGCTGCTTGGTATATATTCATATTTCATAGATTCCAACAAAAATTATGATCTGAAAGCATATGACATGCTGACTCTTTAAAGGCCTGTGCCTTCTTTAATTCTCAGCTAACTTGTATGATCCTGGGAACAGCATCAGTTTTGATTCATGCAGAAATGCTACAGTGTGGCACAATACCGTCAGGAGGGAGACACAGTGACCACCACGGAGTCAAAGCAGAAAAAAGAGGAAGTTTAATTTTTCTTACAGCTTATATAGATTTCTAGAGAAGAGACCACATTGGAAGATTGAGGTTCAACCTCTTCAACTCCACTGGTCTTAGAAAGTGTCCATCAATTGTCCTTTCTACAGAAAGGAATGTAAACTATATAGATAACTACAGGAAAACACTGCTTTGTTTACATTAAAGTGTGTGAAAGTTCTGACTTTAAAAACTAGAAAGCTGGAAAGCAAAGCAACACTACAGCGAAGGGCAGGCTTGCTGATGAGGTGCTATTGATAGGAGCTTGCTTATCAACAAATACTTGTTGCAGTCTAATAAAGACCTTCTGTGGCAGAGGTCCTCCAGCTCAGGTGATGCTTTTTCTCTGCCACACAGATGATGTAGAGGATTCAGACTCACCATTTTATACTTGGAGAAAAGCTACTCTAATAGCTAAAATCTTATCAGATGAAAAATAGGATCTTGACTTTGTTCCCAGTTTTGCCACAGACCTTGACTTGTGCAGCTCCCCTCACCTTGTTTCTTAAAAATAAGAGAAATACCTATTGCTCAGTTTAGTTTTAAAGGTTGTGTATACATCTCCAGGTAGAATTCATTGGGAAGTAAGAAGTGTGATCTGGGTATAGTTAAAGATTACCAATGCCACATTTGCTTCCCTGAATTTATTGGTTCCCCTGCTGAATTCACAATTATACCTCAATCAAACTTGCTTCACTGTTATTTTCACAAGTTTTTCCTACAGGCCTTTGCTTGTTCTTTTCTGTTTGTGAGGGGTGGAGACTGCAGAGGAAGAAAAGTAATGATATTTGATACATTGTTTTGGGCTTGGCTTTACTTTTTCCATATTGTGCTTATTTAATTGCTCTCTTGATCTGTCTCAGAGGCTATGCAGGAATTCAGAAGAGTATGCTTAGTTTTAACATGGTTTTTTACTTCCTTCTGATTAATCCAGAAGAAGCACAGTGGAGATCTATAGAAGATCCACTAATGATGTGATTTGTTGGATCAAAAACTTTACAAGATGCTAGCTTCAAGGCATCTTGATGTTGCCATTAAAAAGATATGCTTGAGGTTTTGGGTAGGAAGATTCTCAACCTGGAGTGTCTCTTCCCATAAAATACGCCTTCATGCATGTTGCTAGCTTGCCTGAGCACTACAAGGAAAGAGTGGAGTGGGAGAGATGAACATCTGTGTTCAATGGGCAGCTTAAGCCAAGCTCCTGCAGCACTGCTGCCTGAAGGGTGGCTGCAGCTGCTTCTTCCTCTCTCATTCCCTGTTGTGGGCACCAGCAACTTATAAGAAGATCAGGTTGAAAGCTAATCCAATGAAAATACTGGTTTTCTGTCAGATCAGAAAACTGAAGTGCAGCTGTGCAAGCAGAAAGAGGAAGGTTGGAAAATACTTCTCTTTGAGGGTAGGGAAAGAGAGAGTAGAAGTACTTCTTTAGCTTCCAGGCCTGGAGTGGACTAGATTTAGGTGAAGAAGGGGAAGTTTAGTAGATTTTTTTTTAGTAGATTTTTCTTCCGTGTGCTGAAGGAAAAACAGACTTCAAACACAGAGTCTGTTCCTGGAGTATGTAACTGGAGGGTGCTGTGAATGGAGCAATTAAATGAACTTGAACTTCCTTTCCTTGAGACTAGACAACTAGTCTGTTCAGAGAGTGAGCTGCATGAGGATCATACGTCTGCCTTGTGGACATGAAGAAACTTGCAAAACAAAGCAAACTACCTGACTCTGGGAGCATAAATTAAGCAAGTGTATTATCTATTCGGTTTTAACAGCTTTGCCAACAACTGGTTTGTTTTATTAAGGAGACTTGTAGTCATTTTATCCAAAAAGTAATCTCCCCAAACCAAATTGTTAAATTCAGAAGGACTTTTTATCGCTAGCTGCATGGTATACTTGTGCATCTGTTGTCTGCGTATTATTAAACCGTTTCTTCCTTTGCTCTAAGTAGCATAGTAAGCACTGCAATTAAGACAGAAATTCTAGCAATATCTGGTTAGTCCTTAGATGCATAGTTTTAAAATTGAGAGGACTGAGCACAGTTCTCACCTCCTTAGCCTGACCAGGCGCTAAGCAGCTGGTATGAGATCGGATGCTATCCTAAATATTTGATGTCTAAATCACCGACTTCTATGTATGAAGTGGAGCTGTCTGACTGGAGGAAGACAAGGGCTTGAATACTTCTGGCTTTCTCAGCATGACACGTAGACTTACCCTCATGTTTTGTTTATCCCAGGCTGCAGGACAGGCGAGGCCAAGCTGACGAAAGGCTTTAACCTGGCCGCGCGTTTCATCATTCACACGGTGGGCCCCAAGTACAAGAGCCGGTACCGCACGGCGGCCGAGAGCTCCCTGTACAGCTGCTACCGCAACGTCCTGCAGCTCGCCAAGTAAGCACAGCTCAGCTCAGCTCACACGGGGGTGACATCTGGGGCACAGCTCTCCTGGGAGCTCTGCACAAAGCTCTCGCCTCTGTGAATGTCTTCTCTTGTGTGCTGGGTCTGGGTAAGGACAGGAGAACAGGAGTGGCTTCATGGTGTGCTTCATGCCTTTGGTTGTCTCTGCTGTGGTGTAGATAAAATGTGCAGAGAGATCTGGGCTTGTTCAAGCAGTGAAACGGGGCAGCATTCTTTCCTCAAAAGAAAAACCTTAATAATTGCTTTGGGTTCTGTGCTGCAACGAATAATAACTTCATGTGTGTTGGCAGCCACGTGGACACACCCACAAGCAGATCTGACTGCTGGGTCAGTTTATGTGTTTGGCTTCTCTGCCCTTGTACAACAGACAGCTAAAATTCTGAGTCAGGATATAAGGTTACTTCTAGATCTACAGTTGCAGCAGCTAGGTTTGTAGTTTTTTCCCCCTTTTGTCTGTGTATTTTCTACTTCCTCTTAACTACTTCCTCTTTTTCTTCCAATTTTATTGTGTTCTGTTCTTCTCCTGTGACAACTGTTGTAGTGGTAGCAGTCACAAAATACATCTGAGCAAGAGCAATGTCAGAAAGCATACCTTATGGTTGGGAAGACCAATTCTTCCAAAGTTGGACTTTTTGTTACAGTCCAGTAGTAACTGTTTTCATACTCGAGATTACAGCTATGGTTTTTCGCATGTGCCAATTTTGTTCTGCCTCAGAAGTTACAAGCAAATTCAGGCCTGGACTGAAACATGTTAAAAACTATTTTAAAATTCTTATACTTCTGTATACTGAATGTCTTTCAGTCAATCTGTTTTCTAGAGTAACTTTTGATGTTTGTGAAATTTTCTGCCATCTCTGAGCTTGCTCAAAGTTCTTTGATTTGGCAAGCTCTGCTTTAGTCTTCTGAAAATGTGGCTCTGTGCTGGAAGCATCTTACTGGTCTTGAAGTATGTGTCACTCCATTCTGATGGTTGTCTAATCATATCTAAGATGAAGTAAGCCACCTTGGCCTGAGTACAGACCTCTAACAAAACAAAATCATTGGTCAGGTGAAGAAACAGCAGTGTGTATGCATTGAAGAGCATCTTCTTTTTCCCTCCTTCTCCTTACTGTCAGTCCTAAACAGGAACAAAAGTGTTTTGAGCAAGGATTTCAGGGAATTTGAGGGAAGAACTTAATTCAGGATATGAGGAACTGTAGGAATAATATAGCTGAGCTAGAAGGAGAAATCTGAAAACAAGCACCAGAGGAAGCAGTGTAGAATAATTAATGGTTCTCTCCTTTTCTACTTAATGAGGGCATGTGCATCTTGCCAGGGAAGAATCCTCCTGCAACAACCTGAAAGGGGTTTACTGCTGCTAAGAGCCAGGGAAGAAATTAGTGGTGCTCCCTACTGTCCTGACAGACATCTGTTTGCACCTGGCTGTCTCTTCATTTGTTTCTCTTTTTCTGGATTCCAGGGAACAGGCAATGTGCTCCGTAGGATTTTGTGTCATTAACACTCTGAAAAGATGCTACCCCTTGGAGGATGCAACCCACATAGCCCTGCGTAAGTGTGTTGGAAAAGAGCATAAACTGGATGGCAGCTCTCAGCAGGTCTCTTACCTCTGACAGATTACTCTTGAAATGGGGAAACCCTCTTTTTAGAGGGCTGTGGTTCATTAGAGCCAGTAAAAAGGCAAGGCATGCCATGGTTGATCAGAAAATGGAAGACGAAAACAAAGTATCCTTTCTCTCAGTAAAAATCCCTGGGATCAGTAGAGATCCATGGGAATCTGTGATGGAACTTGTGTTCTTCAATTTATTAATTTATAACCTGGAAAAGATGCTAAAAGAGAGAGAGTTTGCTGGTAATAGAAATGTTTTCAGAATAGCCAAGATGAAGCTTTACTGTTGAACACTTGTAGGCAGACTCAAGCTACAGTGAATTTCATCTGCTGTTTCAGTCTCATCAGCACATCCAAACTAAAGTGACCCCACTGACCCACTCCTACAGGCTTCTGTCTTTGCATGCAAAATGATGGGCTGATTATAGGCAGCAAAACATTGAGATGATAATAGTTCCATGATGAAAACAACAGCTCAGAGGAGCTCAAAACAACAAGCTGAGTAAGACACAACAAAATTAAGAATGTTATGCAATAAATCAGTGCTTTGTTCCCCCTTTAAAGTTGAACATTCAAAAAGAATATAGTAGACAAAGAAGTTGAGGACATCAACAAGAATAGAAAAAGGCAGGAAATAGCAAAATGAGCTCAAGACTTTTTCAGACAGGAGTATATGAGACTTGAGGGGAGTGTGATAGATGGCTGTGAACTCATGAGTGGCATGGAAATGGTGAAAAGGAATCAGCTGTTCTCTGTCTCCCAAAATAAGAACCATCAAACCATGCCAGTTCAGAACCAACAAGGGGAAATGGTTCTTAGGCTTGTTATTTGTTTTATGGAAATTCTTACTAAAATGCATTGCTAAAAGTTTTCAAATTTCTTTGTGCTCAAGAGGAAATGATATTTAAAAAAATGAAGACCACTGAAAACAAATCAGAGAACATCCTAGGCTGAAAACATAGAAAAATGCTCCAATAAGAATATTATATGCTCTTGTATATATACTTATATACTGGTTCCTGCTCTCCCCCATCTCTTTTGGCTTTTTCACATGTTCTCATACTTTCAGAACTGTTTGCTGTGGAACTCCACAAGTGCATTTGTTGTGTAAAGTAATATCACAGGTCAACACGATTACACAGGAATTTGTGTACAGTAGTGCACAGGAAGTATTTGAAAATAGCTCCTTTTTTCCCCTCTGCTGTTTCTTGAACTCCCACAAAAGTATTCTCTGTAGATAACTTTTATTGCTGTTTTCTATTGTCTCTGTAGGTCTGTGTGCTACTTGATAAAATACTCCCATACCAACCAATTTGTTTGGACACTTTCTCTCACGATTTACAAATAAAATTTTTATATGCCTCTTTGGCACAGCTGACCCCAGAGATTTTGTGTTGCTGAGCCTGCCTTGAACCAGCTTCTGCTGTAGCTTTCTTATATTGCTTTGCTGCTAACTTAGGACACAGTGACTTGTTCTAAGAATGTCTGGTTTAGCAGTTTGCACAGGACTCTCTAAAGGAAGGATTTGGATTGATTTTTCCGGGCCACTGAATCACATTTCACAGTCTAAGGAATGCCTAGTAAGCTAAAATCAGAGAGATTTATTCCCTATGAGTCTCTCTCTCTAAAGTCAGCATCAGGAGAGAGTGGAGATTGAACTTCCAATATACCCAGCAGCCCATTTGGTGTGTTAAACCACCGCTTAATCCACACTTGCCTACAGCCTGTGGAGCTATTTCATATATGAAGAGAGATGCATTTCTCTTCTGTACTCTGAGTTCTTCACTTATAGCTGTGTGTTTAGAGTCCTCCTTTTTTGCTAACTACATTTAATCTGCTTCCTTGCAGGCACAGTTAGGAGGTTTCTGGAGGTTCATGGAGAGACTCTGGAGAAGGTGGTGTTTGCTGTCTCTGAGCTTGAAGAGGTATCTTTTTGGCATTCATTCTACCAAAATTCCTGGGCATGACTGATCCTCTCTGCAGCAGTAAAGCTGGATTTGGATTTCCCCTTCAGATCACATAGACTTTTGGTCTTGCAGCATCCTTCTGTCTCCTTAGCATAGCCTCTTTTCCAGAACTGTCCATGCTCTTAGCAGTCACTATGGACACTTTGAGAATCTTTCTTCTTCTGGCTTTGGTGTTGCTGAGCTGTGGACAGGGAGCAGCAGGGGAGGTGATAGCATGCAGTTGTGCTGGATGCTATCTGTTAGCCAGAAAGGAAATTCCTCACACAAAGTTTCCTCCTTACACAAAGATGTGCTTGAAGAGGGCCAGTTCAGCATCCCTACAGATAACCTACAAAGATCTGAAACACTGCTTGCTGGCTTGTTGGAATAGCAAACTTAGACATTTAGTGGTCTTTGTTCTGAGACATGCAAGCAGTTTGAATATTGACTTTCCTTGTACCTCGCATTTGTTCCTATGCAGAGCAATTTTTTATCTCCATTATTTAGCACTTACAGCATCAGATCTTGTTTTCCAACACAGAAGAAGAAGAAAACCAGTGGAACAGGAAAGAGAGGAGAAAAGAGAATTCCAGGTCTGGGTTATTGCATGCCAAATTTCTACCCAGAATAAATTTTCACAATGGATCACATTGCAAATGCTGACAGACTCTTAATTGGAGCTCCACAGAGCTCACGCACAGCTACAGAGCAACCATTTGGAAATGTCTTGTTTAAAATACATTGAGGTTATTCAAAGCAGATATTGATATTCTCGTGTAGTACGAGATGCCAACAACGCCTCGCAGGCATCTCGGAGCAGCAGAATCCTTTCCAGCAGCAGGTGGGATGAAATGCTGACAAATGGGGTGGAAGCAGCACGCAGGAATAAACTCTATAATATCCTATTTGTTTCCCCAGCCTGGCTGCCTGTGTTGTTATTTTTCAGGAGCTGGCAGCTGAGAGCAGCCGGAGCACAGCCCATTCCCCACAGCTCCGTCCCACGGGAGCTCGGCAGCAATTTGGGCTCTCCCCAGGAAAGCCACCAAGTGTCCCTGGGGACACAGAGCTGCCTGGGGCAGTAACTGCTGATGAACAGAGCTCTGCTCTTCCTCCAGAGCAGGTTTGCTGAGAGCTTTATTAACAACAGCACCGCTGCCATCCCCCGGAGGGAAAAGCTGCCAGCTCCCACCCCGCACTGTCCTGCTGCTCCCGTGTTTGCTGGCACTCGAGGGACAAACAGCTCCTGACGTGCTCAGCCTCACAGGGCAGCAAAATCCCTCCACTAGGGATTGATTCAGACTCTATCAGGTGTACTTACATCTCAGATGTGAGATCCTTACTAAAGCAGAATGAAGTAGCAAAGGGGAA
>VZUA01063309.1:12302-24049 GCA_013401035.1 Horornis vulcanius | reverse complement strand
TTTACAGGATCAGCTAGAGCACATCAGACACACTGAGACTAGTAACCCCATCCTGGAAAGTGAGGAACACACTCAGTTCAGTAAATAATTATCAGGAATGGCACAGAACAAAGATAATCTACCCCAGCCTCTTTCATAAAGCACTTAGTAAACCAGGCTCTCCAGAGAAGCTGAAACATATAAAGCTAAATCAAATACAGCACTGACCACAAAGAATCCTCCAAACTCCTGACAAATATATTTTTGTCTTGTTTACTTCTAACTGATGTGCTTTCTGTCCAAACTGCACCAACATACCCTTCAACATTTTAGTATAAGGGAAGGCTCCCTGTGCTGTTCCTGTTGCAAAAGATGCAGTGCAAATTTTTTGGCATTTTCAGATATACCCATTATGTATATATACACAGGCACATACAGACACACAGTGAAGTTACAAAGATTTTATCTACACACCTTTTTAACTGAAAAGCTGATGCCTGAGTTGTGGATAGCATACCTGAAAAACAGATAAATATAAGTCTGCAGTATGTGGTGAAAAGGTAATTGTTTCCCCTGACTGCTGAAAAGCAGCTAGTAATGAGGGCAAGCAATTTCACTTCCTGTTAGGCAGTAATGCAATTTGAGCCAAGCTGAGCTTTTGCAGACTGAACAGCTAAAAAAAAGAAAAAAAAAAAAAAGGGTCCGATTTATAACTCAACTGTAACTAAACAAAATTCAAGGATCAGCTTAGCTTATTTCTCAAAAAAAAAAAGGATCAGCTTCTACAGACTTGCTTTTTCAGTTTCACTGTACAAGTTTAACTAAAAATCCCATCAAAACATCCTCAGTGTAACAGAATTAAGTCTCAACTACTATGGAAGAGCATCTGAATAATGGCTGGCCTGCACTTCTAATTTCCCTTACCCAGACAGTTCAGCTATCTGTGATCCCATGGCTGAGATCTGACACACTACAGCTGCATAATCTTGGCTCAAAATTCTAGGGAAATTACTTCATTAAGAGAAAAAACACACCATAGAACCTTGCAAGATGAGAAATGTAAAAATGCAGACAAAGATTAGACTGCTGTGACTGTGAACTCAAAAATTCAAGAGGAAAAAAATCCCAAAATCAAGTAATAGAAAAGTCCTAATGAAAAAGAACAACCAATCAGCTGGAGGACTGTAACTCAGCAAGACTTCAGATCATCCTGTTCACCCGAGCAGCAGGATCTGACCCTCCACCTCCTGGCTGAAGTTTGCCTAACCCACTAAAGACTCTTCAACAGTTTATTTGGGGAATAGGCTAAACCTTGGCATACGGTCTTGCTACTCTTTGCTACCTTTTCTGTCCTCTGAAAGTGTAAAGCAATTATTTTGCTTAAATTGTGCAGATCCTGTTTTCAAAACCTCTGCACACAATGAAGACTACAGCAGAGGCAAAAGATGCAACCAAGTGGCCCAAGAAGGTAACATCCCATAGCTAAAATGATATTACTCCTTTTTGGAGATGTTAAACTGCCATTCAGCTTTTCTGTATTCAGCCAAATCTCAATGCTCCTGAGCAGTTTTTAGATTAATTCTATTCAGCCCAGGTACGTTTAAAAGTTCACCTGTTCAAGTCCATCACCATTTCTTTGCTGGTGTTCTTACAAATAATTAATAGTCACAGATAGAATACACTACTTCCAGTTGGATTTTTCACATCAAATTGGAAGGACTGTTATCTGACACTGCACACTAACAAACAGTTTAAAAAAACCAGAACAAAATCACCACCACCACCACCAAAACTATACCAACGATGATATCAATGATACCAAAATGATACACAGTTGCCAGTCACTCTAAAAAACCCTAGTACTCCCCATGGCAGTATATAAAATTGGGAGCCTCCTATTTTAGTTTACCTGCTAACAACTTCTAATATTTTTGCATATTCTTCATTTGGATTCTTTAAAGCCTTCCTCCTTGTATTTACATTGTAAAAGAGATCTTCAACCTACAAAGAAAAAGTTCACAATTAAAAACATTTTTAAAATTCTCTCTTACTATAGAATTAATCAAAATTCATCTTGCTAATTTTTATTTTATATATAAATTTTCTGAGAATATTTTGGTTTATGAAAAATCAACATTCCATTTATTCCTTAACTCCCTAGGTTCACCTAGCAAACTCCAGCCTCAGAGATGATACTGTTATGTAACTTACAATGTAATTGGTGCAAGGGGAACAAAAAAAGAACAAGAGAGAATGGGCACAAAAACCTACTGTGATCTGAGTTCCTTGGTTTCCAGCACAGGGCTTCGGAGGGGCTTTGATTTTTCCATCACTGTAAGTAGCTCTAAACAGAAAATAAAAAGTTGTCTAGATTTACAGGAGGGCAGACATGGACAGATGAAAAAAAAGGATGAAAATAAAAGAAATCCCATCATTGTCACACACCTCCCAGCAAAGAATTTGGGACACTGAGAATTAGCTTCCTCCACCTTTCTGCTAAAGCAAAACTGTCTTCATTGATTCTAAGAGCCAGAAGGGCACTGGAGGAAAGGGAATAATAGCAGAGGAAAGGATCATGGTATATGCATTTTGAAATTGTATTACTGAGACTTTTCCTCTAAAGGCAGGATTACTGCATCTTTTTCTTTCTTTAATAGCTAGACACGGCCTAATAACAATTCTCCCACTAGACTTTACATAACTTCAGTTATGCTAACAAGAAATTCTTGACTTTAGCGTAAGATCTGTTTCCTTTGATGCTAAGAGGATTTTGAGTGTAAGAGATTTCTGACCCACACAGGTCTTGGAGCAAGTTATAGAGATGCATAAATTCAAAGCACACACTTTCTCTTTCCCTCTAACATACCCTGTGTATTTAATGCAAGGAAGACCATAGTCACATAATCTTTTGAAAAACCAAGATTCAGAACATCTCTTTTTTCGCACTCCCTTTTCTGAAAAAAAAAAAAAAGGTTAATGGAAATTAATGGAAATTAATGGAAAAGCTTGTAATTTAGATTAAGTTTTCAAAAGAATATTCAAAACTCTTTATGGATAGGATAAAGCATCTATTGTATGGTAAAGATACAATAACAAACTAAGCTGTAAGTTCCTGTGCTGAGACTTGTGAAATTTGCAAGACATGACGCCTGTAATACATATACAACTTTTATCCTGAAATGGAGAAAAAGACAAATGTTTAACCTATGTTAGCTACTGAAACAGAAGTTCTTTTAAGATTTCCTGCCTCCCCACCTCCACCAATTTTAAAATACATTATTAAGCTAAAGCTTACTTTTACAATTTGAAAAATTGCATTTTCTCACATTCTAAGTCTTTTTGATACGTGCCCTTACCATACCCTCCTCTGAAATAGGAGCTCTGAAATTGATAGATCTGTTTGTTATTGCATGCAGCGGAAGTCACCTGGATAATAGGTAGCATACCTGAATGCACACTTTGCACCAGCTGTTTTAGTTGTTACTGTAACATGGGCAACATGACTGATACTAGCCAAGGCCTAGGAAAAGAAAAAGCATCTTTGTAAACCTTGCTCTGGATAATGCTGAGGCATATCCACACTTTAAACACCATCACTAAATTACAATATACCACTTGCAAATAATAAATAAAAATCCTTACAAGGAAATTGCAGGTCAGTAAAGCTTAAACAAATTTTAGTATCTAGAATACTAAACTTCCAGTAATTTTATCCAGGAGATCCTTCTGGCTTCCCTAATATTTCATTATCTCTGACGATCCAAGCGGTTAACCATGTAGCATAACTAAAAGAAATTTGCAAAATTATTATAGTTGTGTCTTTTTCATGTTAACTAGAGAGCAGCTGGAAGGTTTTAGCTGTTACTCTCTCACTGCTGCCCAAGTCCTTCTATTGACTGCAAGTAATATTGCAGTTAGGTGTCACAATGGTTTTCCTGGAGAACTCAATGGACATGTCTACACAGATGAAACCAGCCTAGGACCAGATTCCACTGGCTGTGGAGATGATTAGGTTGAAATTGTGTGAAGAGAGGACCCAAACAGTCTGCTCTCTGGAGCATGTGAGGATCTATGTATCTGAGCACAGGACATACACTCATATATCTTGTTCATCCAGAGGTGAAAGTTAAACTCATCCTTGACTGTTCTTCCAGAGTTTAGATACAGACTATGAGAGTATGAACAATCAGCATATCTGAAGGGTCAGAGATACTAACTTTGCCTAACAGCAAAAACAAAAGTAGGCCACTGCACATTCTGCACATTTAGTTTTAAGTGTGGTATTTAGACAAATGTCTGACATCAAAAATTCACCTTCCACTCAAATCTTCCACTGTCTTTTACCTGTAGGTTCTTGAACCATCATTTGAGAACACAGGATTTGTTTCAGTTAAAAAAAAAAAATCTTATTTCAAAAGTAAAAAGAATATATACCTCCCTATAGGCATCCACCTAATCTTGAAAGACATTGAAATGTATTTTGAACTATATTCACCCAGCAGACTCTCTCACGAAACAGAAGCTTCTGTAAAGAGTACTGGGAATGTGATACTGTTCACAACCCACTACAGCAGAATAACAACAATGAACTGTTTCAAAACCTTGATGAAGAGCTTACCTCACCCCTAAAACCATATGTAGAAATACTCGCCAAGTCTTCAAACTTTTGCAGTTTACTCGTAGTAAATCTCTCACATACAATGTCCAAATCTTCTTTCTATGTGAAAGGGACAAGCAACAGTCACTTTCTGAGTTTTTTCAAGATCAGGAACACTTAAAAATTCAAATAATTTTTAAAAAGTAGTACTAAACAGCAGCATGTCAGCTTTGTTTACTTACTCTGATACCACAGCCGTTATCTTGAACCTGGATGAACTTCAGACCACCATCTTTAACTACTACCTGGATACTTGTAGATTTAGCATCCAAACTGCAGAAACAAAGAAACCAAGAAAGCTATTTCAATCCCAGAGTTCTGTTTAATATCTTTATCCATGACCTGGATAAGGGGATTAAGCGTACCCTTACTCAGTTTGCAGATGACACCAAGCTGGGCAGAAGCACTGATCTGCTGGAGGGTAGGAAGGTTCTGGAGAAGGATCTGGACAGCTAGATTGATGGGCTGAGGTCAATGGTATGAGGGTCAACAAGATGAAGTGCCAGGTCCTGCCCTTGGGTGACAACAACCTCATGCAGCACTACAGACTGAGGGAGAGCGGCTGGAAAGCTGCCCCATTGGAAAAGGATCTGGGCGTGCTGCTGCTCTAACAGCTGTCTGAACATGAGCCAGTGTGTGCCCAGATGGCCAAGAAGGCCAATGGCATCCTGGCCTGTATCAGCAATAGTGTCGCCAGCAGGACCAGGGCAGTGATTGTCTCCCTGTACTCTGCACTGGTGAGGCCACACCTCAAATCCTGTGTTCAGTTTTGGGCCCCTCTCTACAGGAGAGACATTGAGGTCCTGGAGTGTGTCCAGAGAAGGACAAAGGAGCTGGAGAAGGGTCTGGAGCACAAGGCTAAGGAGAGAGGCAGCTGGGATGTTTAGCCTGGAGAAAAGGAGGCTCTGGGGTGACCTTATTGCTCTCACCTCCCTGAAAGGAGGCTGTACCAAGGTGGAGGCTGGCCTCTTCTCCCAAGGAGCAAGTGATGGGTCAAGAGGAAATGGCCTCAACTTGCACCAGGAGAGGTTTCGATTGGATATTAGGATACATATCTTCACAGAAAGGGCAGTCAAGCATAGAGCAGGCTGGCCAAGGAAGTATTTGGGTCGCGGACCCTGAAGGTACTTAAAATACTTGAAAATGTGGTGCTTAGGGACACGGCCTAACGGTAGATTTGGAGTGGTGACCTAATGGTTGGACTTGACTATGGTCTTTTCCATAATAATGGTTGGTCTTTTCCAACCTAAATGATTCTATAAATTATTAACCTGGCACCGAAAGCAAACAATCCGTAAGTTTCTCAAACAACAACAAAGCAAGCCAGAACACAAACGCAAACAGTAAACGGCTTTCCAAGCGGAGCTGCCCCCTGTGCGTTCCGTACGAGCACACACAGGTACCGCCTCTCCTCGGCACCCGGGCTCCCGCTGGCCCCCGCCGCACGCCGGGGCCGGGACGCGGGGCCGGGACGTGGCGCCGGGACGTGGCGTCAGCCCCGGCAGAGCCCCTCCCGCCTTACGCAGCGCGTTACCAGTTCTCGATCATCTCCTTGATGGCGTTGGCCGGCCTCTGGATGACCTCGCCGGCGGCGATGCGGTTCACCACGGCTTCATCCAGCCGCCGGATCACGCCGGCCATGGGCGCCGCCGGGACGGAGCCGCGCTCGCGCCGCGGCCGGGCGGGGGCCCGTGTTTGTCCGACCCGGGCGTCCCGGGCCACAACAGGCTGTGCCTGAGGCAGCATGGCCCTTGCGGCATAGAAGCCCAGTGATATCTTGGGGTGCGTTGCCAGCAGGTCGAGGGAGGTGTCCCTGCACCTTTTCTCAGTCCTGGTGAGGCCACGGAGGCGGGGGGGGTGGGTTGTGCTGTGTCCAGTTCTGGGCTCCTCAGTACCAGAGAGACGTGGAACTCCTGGGGCAGGTCCAGGGGAGGGCAACAAGGTTGACTGGGGGACTGAAGCATCTCTCTTACAAGGACAGGCTGAAGAAGCTGAGCCTGTTCAGCCTTGAGATGAGACGACTGAGACTGGACAACATTAATGTGTATAAATACCTAAAGGGTGGGTGTCAAGGAGATGGACCCAGGTTCTTCTTGGTGGAGCCAAGTAATAGGATGAGAAAGGCAGTGGGCACAGGAAATTCCACCTGAAAACGAGGAAGAACTTCTCTACTGTGTGGGTGACCAAGCACTGGAACAGATTGGCTGAAGAGGTTGTGGAAGTCTCCCTCACTGGAGATATTCAAGAAGCACCTGGATGCAATCCTGTGCCATGCGCTCCAGGGTGGCCATGTCTGAGCAGGGAGGCTGGATCAGATGACCCAGTGTGGTCCCTTCCAACCTGACCCACTCTGATTCTGTGAACTGCTGTGAGCACTGTGGTATGCATCAAGGCTGAGCTCTGTGCCTATGACAGCAGGACCACACTGGCTGTGTGACTGCCACTACATGTCTCCAATCACAGGATACTTCCCAGGGTATCCCTGTATCCATTGTGATATGTATCTCTGCAATCGCAGTACATGTTGTTACTCAGTAGTTACTCAAAAATATAAAGCAGATCCTTATTTGTGCAATGTCTAAAATTTGGCAGCAACTCCCAAGCTTTGGGGTCTCTTGAGGTTTGGACACACTTGTCGAGCAAAGCTCTTGCTTTCTCTGCCAGTACAAATAGAAAGGGTGGTTAGGTATTGGAATGGACTGCCCAGGGAGGTGGTGGAGTCAACATCCCTCATGGTGTTCAAGGAATTACTGGTTGTGACACTTGGTGCCATGGTCTAGTAGACAAGGTGGTGATCAGTCAAAGGTTGAACGGGATAATCTCAAAGGTCTTTTCAACCCTAAATGATTCTCTGATTCTGTACAACCTCATGCATTGTTCTGGGACTCGTGGTTGGAGCATGACCAATGTACAGGAAATGGGAAGCTGATTCCTTGCAGAATTCCTTCCGTGCAGCAGAGGAAGCAATGCATAGCCAATTCATAGCCACGATGCAACAAAACCTGTTGGTCTCACAGTGGTCCTGACCAGAAAGGTTGCACACAAAGGATTCAGTGGAACACACATGGATTAAACTGCTGCACACACAGCATAGCTTTGGGCCTGTGTTGTGCTGCACAAACCCCTTGTCCCCACAGAAGAACCTCAGCTTATTGTTATTAAAGGAGGAAGCTGCTGGCAGCTCCCCCTCCATACCAGGAATTACAGCGCCTGTGAGGCCTTTCCCTTATCTACAGATGCAGCAAGGAGCTCTCACGTGAACATCCTTTCTGTTTGACAGCAGAAATGATGAATGGATTTTCTTTCATGCAAGAAAACCCTACAACAGTTTCAATGACCAAAATGAGGTAACCCTTTCTGCCGACAGGATCTGCATGGTGCAGTGCACTTTCACTGGAGGCCCATTCAAGGTTTCACAACTTAAGGCTCCCATTATCAAAAGGGATGTAAGATTATCTGTACTATTGTCTCTTTTATTTTTCCATCTCGAATAAGAGATGATACTGAGATGGCAGCAGTCCAGCATCTCCTGGTGCAAAGCGGCTCTTCACTGCATTTCCCTAAGCACAGTAACCTGCTTTCAGGCAAAGCTGTAAATGGGGCTTCAGAGAAGCAAAAGCTGCTCCAGGATGGCAGTGTCACTGCAGTGCCTTGTCAGGGTGATGTAGCAAGTGTATTGCTGTATAAAATACCAGAGTATATTAATGTTTTTTATGTCTTGCTTGTAGCTGCAGCAGCAAGAAATGGACATCATTCCACTTCAACATGCCCTACAACTGGCATCTCTTAATCTAGCAGAATGTAACTTCAGCTTCTTCTCATCCTCTTCATAAACACCTGTCTTCATCTTTGAAATTGTACATTAATTGTAAAATACTGACAGCAATAAACAAAGCAGTTTTCATTTTGCAGAAGGGAAAGGAAAAAATACCTATCCTGAGCATTATCCCTTCAAAGGTGTCACTTTAAACAGGACAGTCCAGGCCAAGGGCACAAAGAAGATACAGTCCTTCTGAGGAACATGTAGAGCAAGAAGCAAAACCACGTCTGTGAGTGTTAAGGACTAAGTACGTGAAACATGGACTGGTTGTACCTTGCTATAAGGTGCTTTGCCTTCCAAGGACATTTTGTCCTCAGCACTGTCTGTGATGGTTGCTACAAAGTTTCACTCTAATTCCTGTCCAATATGTACAGGTGCCTGCCGTGCCCCCAAGCATGACAGATCTCCACAAAAGCCCCTTTTGAGGCTGACTTCAAGTTCACCAGTTTTTTACCTTGGCAAAAATACCTGGGTGGAAGACAACAGTCCTGCCCCACCACCTGCCTGCCTGTGGCTTCCTGAACCTCCAGGTTGCAGTGGCAACTATCTTGGCCATAGTGCACTTTTGTTTTGACTTGCAGAAAAAGATTCAGGAGCTGTTAGGATGAGTGGGGCAGGGGGCAAAGGGTTAATAGGGACAAAGAGAGGGTGACCTACTGTACACTCACCTTGACTGTGTGCTGGCATGGGAAACACCAGGAACGTGGGGAGCGCTGAACTTCAGATCAGGTGAATCTGGCTCTGCTCCAGGATCTGAACTGAGAGGAGGAGTCTGTCTTCAGTGGTGTTGGACAGCCACAAGCATCACCCAGAGCAGCTGGAAATGGGAGTAGGAATCTGCTGGATCTCAGCATTTAAGCTGGGACAGAAGACATTTTCTCCAACTCTCTTTGTCCGTGCTTGTTGCTGACAGCTATTTGCACTGTCAGTATCTGCCCTGGACCAGCCAGTAGGAAAATCTTCAAATTTGTTCCTTATACATGTGTTATAGTTTGTATGACAGAGATGCAGCTCATTTTGCTGAATGTCACTTGCATAAAGCTTTAAAATTTTATGTCATCTGTGCCAAACCCCTAATTTCTGTTTGGAAGCAGGTGTGAAAAAGTCTGTTTCTCTGGCTGCAAGCAGAAGACAAGACAAAGACCAGACAAGACCAAAAAACTTCTTCATATTTGCGTTGTAACTGCTCCAACTGGAGGTCAGTCCTGCCTGCTCATATCTTGCAAGTTTTGCTCTGACCCATTCCAGTTTGGATTGTTTTCTGTGACAGTGTGTTAAAAAAAGAATTTGTTTTTATTAAAGCAAATAAAACCCAAAGTATCTAGATTTTATTTTAAATACAACCAGTGTATTTTGGTGCCAGAGCTCAGAAGTGGTGTTAGGGTGAAAGAAGTGGTGAAGAATGAATGGGAAGAGCCTGTTGGATCTTAATGCTTTTTAAGATCCCAGAGAGGAAAGCTGATATATTTATCAATCAATGCTATGAAATTTCAGAAGGCAAGAATTAGTTTCTTAGAAAGATGTGAAACTGAAACAGTCCCACAGTCATCAGAGAAGTGTAGTGACTTTTTTTCCTTTGAGACATGGAGGATCATTTAATTAAATAATAAAAAAAAAGACTAAATAATGCAATAGACGAGTTGCAATCTTATCAAAATCTTTCTCGTGCTGGGAAGAGGTGATGTGTCAGTAAATAATATGGATTTTGAATGGTTTGGTTTTTATTAGAAAATCTATTTTCTTAAACGCAAATGTCTATCTAGTTTTGGATCTGATAATATTAATCTAGTACATTCTTTCAGACATAAGAAAAAGTTTTTTTATAATGAGGGTGGTAAAACACTGGAACAGGTTGTGCAGGGAGGTGGTGGAAGCCCCATCCCTGTAAACATTCAAGATCAGGTGGGATGGGGCTCTGAAGAACCTGGCCTATCTGAAGATGTCACTGCTCATTGCAGGGGGGGTTAGGCTAAATGATTTTTAAAGGTCCTTTCCAATCCAAACTGTTCTGATTCTATGATACTTGATACCATTTTGAAGTCCTAGCTACTCATTACCTGCCGCATGTACTTACTGTTCCAACTCAAATATATTAGGAACCTCAGAAAATATATTTGAAACCTATTTGTAAGTTGTTATTGACCCCTTCAAAGTCAACATTGCTTTATTTGCCTTGAGCAGTTAAAAGAGAGCATTAAGAAATAGTAAATAAGGTTTAAGAAAGATTTGGAGCATGGTATTGTAGCAGAGGGGAAGCAAATAAATCCTGACTGGCACAACACTGTCTACTGTGCAAAACTAGAACCCAAAACTACATCCTGTAACATGAGACATGGCTGAAAAAAGGCAGAGATCTGCTACACTGAAGAAAAGACTGAAGATTGATTAAATCAGTTTGAAAGCTTAGGATTATTAGGGTTTTAGACTGCAGCTCAAGCAGAATATGAGGTTAAAAGATGAGGATTGCTTGAATAAAAAAAGCCTGAATTTTTGTTTGTTTTTAAAGAGAAGCAAGTTGAGCAGCATTCCAGTATGCTACTACTTTAACAGAATTCCTTGTGAAAAACAGCTGCTTCTTTTTTTAGGTGACACGTCTGTATCTGGAAATGGCTTCTCATTTGCCCTTGAATAATTTCCCATTATGTGCATGTTAGTGGAAAATGGCATCTTTCACCCTTCTTACAGTTTTTAATGCCAAACTGCAGCATAGTTTATGACAGTTTCTCAAAAATGGCTCCAGTTGCCAAGGAAGAGATAACTGAAAGAATGCAAACAAATAACCTTGATTCACAGACCTCTGCTTCTTTTCAGCTTGTCTTGACAGGCACCCAGAGTGTCCAGGCAGTTCTTTTAACCCTTATCATTGTAAAATGCAGACCCACTCTTCTTGCAGTGAATTTCTTGCGTGTTTAGGATGTAGAATAAAACAGTAACACAAAACTTGTGCAACAAAGGTTGGCTCTATATCAACAGCAGAAGAAATAATACTGGCAGTACTGATGTGTTACTGAACCTATTACAGAGAAGGAGCTGGTNCCATCCCATGACAGAAAAAAGGTCTCAGGCTCATGTTCCACTGAAATCAGATTATCCCATATATAATTCAGGACAGTACTGACACAGGATCACTTGTTTAGCCACAGTAGTTTTATTCTGAGTTGGTCACTCATGGTCCAGGGTTTGGTGAAAATGTGCTTGCTTCTACGAGTAGAACAGCTGCTCAAGACTACATGTCACATGCCATTATACAAAGCCTCAGGCATTTGCATGAGGCAAGAGGAGATTCTACTG
>VZUA01063307.1:3303-14496 GCA_013401035.1 Horornis vulcanius | reverse complement strand
TGGCTGAGCTGTGGGAAGGTGGCTGCGTGCAAGCTCAGGCCTGCTGGGACAGTGGCATGTGGGCTGCTGTACACTTGCTGAGCAAGCTGTCCCAGCTGCTGGTAAGATGTATGGACAAAAACCATCATCAACCAGACCCTCTGTGGTAGGTCCTAGGAGGGTGCAGGTATATTAAGAAACTGTAGCCTTGACTGGACCTTCTGTCATATCCTGTAACAGGACAAGAGGAGATGGCCTCAAGTTGTGCCACGGGAGGTTTAGATTGGAGATCGGGACAAATTTTTTCATGGAAATGTTGTCAAGCATTGGAGTCACCATCCCTGCAGGTATTTAAAAGATCTGTAGGTGTGGTACTTGGGAACATGGTTAATGGTGAATGTGGCAGTGTTAGTTTAATGGTTGGACTCAGTGGTCTTGAGGTCTTTTCGAACCTAAATGATTCTGTGATTCTCTGATCATCTAGTTCTAGTTTCTCTATTTGTTCCCGTTACTCATCTCCTCCTTGTCATCTCTGCTTCCTCATGCCATCACAGACTAGCAGATTCTTCGGCTACCACTGTGTTGTGTGTCATGAGCACAAAGTGCAAGCAGTTCTGCAGTTCTACTGATTGCCAACAAGGCTGAGAGAGTTCAACACAAAAGTTAGTTACTCAGGAAAGCTTTCAAAAAGCCTTCTTTTCTGCAGTTAGAAAGTGCAGGAAGCCGAGTATCCCACATGTGCCACAAGCACTGTGTTTCAAATAGGGAGAGCTTGAAGGAGTGTAATTATTAGCTGCAAATCTTACTTCAGTAGGTGTTCTTACATTGGTTAGTTGTTCTAAATGCAGCATATCACTGGAAATAAAGCTTTGATTTTCCTCCTTCATATATTGTCCATTATGGCATGCCTGTCAGTTTTTTTAATGGCCTGACAAACACAAAAGAAATCAAACTATCTGCCCGTACCTACCCCTTGTCTGAAGTACTGACAAGAGGAAAGATGCCTATAGAAAAATTCAACACATATGATTTAGAGGACACAAGTGGAGCACTAAAGGCCATTTTTACAATGTAACTAATGCACTATAGCATTAAAGCAATATTTACCTGGAGACAGGAGTTTTCTCTTCTGCTTTCCACTGCTGGTTTGCCCATGATAAAATATTGTTGGATTCTGCCTCCATGCCCCCTCAGCAGAAAGAAGCTGCAGACAACTTTGGTGGTGAACTTATTTGCTCACATAGGTTACTCACACCAGAGCTCTCCTGGGCAGCTTCTGTCAGCAGCCAGCAGTGAAGACCCTTTCCAGCATCCAAGTTTACATGAGGGCCTGGCAGGGGAGTGTTCTCCTCTGTGCACAGCCAGCCTCACTAAATCTCAGTGTGACAGGCTCACAGCCCTGCCCGCTGAACTTTTAACTTGAAGCTCTAGCAGGGTGCTGAGTAGCTCCAGCTATGTGACACGGGGCTGTGAAAGTAAATCACTTCTCTGGAACAAGGGGAAGTCCAGCATATTGTCTTGCAGACTTTGCCTACAGCTTCTTTGCAGTATAAGCATAGAATATATACACCTGGGAAAGCAATCAGAGCGAGATGGACCTCCAGCGCAGAGCCCCGCCGTACCCCATCCCAGAGGATCAAGAGGTTGTGTACAAGATCGCTCCTGATGCTCACAACTCTGCAGGAAATGAAGACGAGAAACCAGTGTCAAAATTGCAACGTAGGCACAGTGAAATAAAACTCTACAAAGAGTTTTGTGACTTTTATGCAAGATTGTAAGTTCATTCTGTTCAGCTTCGGGGTGTAACTGCAGTGACATTGCTGGTATATTGTACATAATGTATTTTATTATCTGAGATCTGAGGCTCAGGCTGTGCAAGCTGGTCTCTCATCCAACCTTTGCCACTGTTCTGCTTGAAACATTGCCAGTTGTAACTGTCAAGTAAAATATGAATTGTTACTTTAAATTTCATTATGAGTTGCATCAGAAATTTTTATAAGCAGTAAAAATGGTGTTGGAATTTGTAAAGTAGTCTCTCTGCCTTCGGGTTGTTTGCCAGTTATTCTGGGCAAATGGATAAACTGCTTCATTAATGCAGAAGTATTACATACTTCACTAGTTTTACATATATGATGTGCTTCACAGTAAAACGCTTTTTCCTGAAAAGGGACACTTTGTTTTTCTTGGTTTTGAACTTTGTTTCATGTTTTTGCTTGGATTATACTTTAAATACAGCAGTGCTCTAACATCCTTAATGCTCGAGCACTGTTGAAGTGATGATAAAAGATCCCAGTTTCTCTTGTGATTGTTCTTCATTTAGGTGAATAAGGAGGACGGGGAGATTGACTGAGGTTTTGCCCTACAGAAAGCATACACAGTTCCTGAAGGCTATTAGTGAGCTTTATAGCTGATCACAGTTTGTGTATGTCACTGCAGTTTGTCCATAGCTCTGTCTGTAATGTATGGGTTAGACCATCCTGCGTCTGATCTACATCTGACATTTGCTCACTTACTTTACTGTGAGGGCAGTGGATGTTTGGATTGCAGTTACTGTTTTCCTCATCTGCAAAGACCGAGAGAGAGAGAAAAAAGTGCCAGCTAATAATAACATGTCAGATGTGACCTTGTGTAGGACTCTTCTATGACACAGTGTAAGAAATAGATAAAACACATTCCATTTTGAACCACGTGCTAGGTGTTTGCTTGCTCCCTTGGTTGGTGTGCAAGGAATGAATTCAATTCCTATTGAACATGGTGGGAGCCCAGAGGTCTTATCCACTTGGAAGGATAAGATGGAAGGCTTGGCATCTTGCAGAGGACTGCAGGCTCTGCACTTACAGGTACAGCATGATAGCTGTATCAAAATGTGTGCATGCATGCACACATGTTTCAAATAATGTCACTTGTCTAATAACCTACCAGATACATTTTGAGTTAGTGGTTTTGTCAGCTGACCTCAGATTGTAATAAAACTAGACCACTGCCCTATATTTGCTCTCTGCTACCACATGATTTTAGGGTAGAGGGGTGGTCCTGAAAGGCAGAGCTTTGAGAGTCTGGATATGAGTGACAAAATGTTTGCAAAGGAAAAATCAAAAGAGCCTTTTTCTGGCCTTAATTAACTGAAACACAGCTGTACTGTCTCCCCTCAGATGTGGACAGCTACCACACTGCCATTGTTTTGGTCCTGTGCCTTTGAGAAGCAACCAAGGTTGCTGTTTCAGTATTTCTTTGCATCCCTGTCATGGGTTTGCCAGCTTGTGTTGGCCTCTGTGTGGGTTGCAGTGGGGCAGCCAGAGCATTCCCACCTTCCCCCTTGGCCCTGGAGTGGGCTATGAGCTGGCACATGATGAGCTGAGCTCCCTGAGATAAACCCTAACAAACCAATCAAAAATCCCATTACTTCAANACTGAAACACAGCTGTACTGTCTCCCCTCAGATGTGGACAGCTACCACACTGCCATTGTTTTGGTCCTGTGCCTTTGAGAAGCAACCAAGGTTGCTGTTTCAGTATTTCTTTGCATCCCTGTCATGGGTTTGCCAGCTTGTGTTGGCCTCTGTGTGGGTTGCAGTGGGGCAGCCAGAGCATTCCCACCTTCCCCCTTGGCCCTGGAGTGGGCTATGAGCTGGCACATGATGAGCTGAGCTCCCTGAGATAAACCCTAACAAACCAATCAAAAATCCCATTACTTCAAACTAAGTTTGTACAATTACTTGAAGCTATGCAGAGCTCGTACAAAAGATATTTATTTAACTACTCTGTTTTTCATTAATATCTGCCAGACTAGATCCTGCACACTCTTTCACATGGTTTGTTTAGANATATATTAGAATTAGGAATTGGTTTACAATAAATCATTTATGTTTTCCTATGTGATGCCAGTCCCCAATCATTAATATTTTCCTTGTTTTCAGTAATTTTAATGTATTTCATGATTTTTATAGTACTTTGAATTGCCTGTCTTTTTTAATCATAAAAAGCCTGTAAATGTGTCTGTAGTGACAACATTTCTCTTTGGGGTTTTTAATTAATTAGAGCATATCACAGGGATTTTGTTTCTAAAGAGTTAAGGAGCAGGGAGAAGTGGTAGTTTTATTTTTGAGGAGAGGCCACAAGCCATGAAGTTCATTGAAAAACTTGTGTTGAGCAGCTTAGTGTGAGGCTGATGCAGCTTGGCCTGGTGTTGGGGGGAAGGGAAGACCCATGACCAGTGCTGTTCTCTATTTAGGTTAATTTTCTACTTCTTTATTTTCTTTTTTTTAATGACAGCAACATGGCGAACGCGCTTGCAAACGCCATCTGCGAGCGCTGCAGGGGGGGCTTTGCCCCTGCCGAGAAAATTGTCAACAGCAATGGTGAGCTGTACCACGAGCAGTGCTTCGTCTGCGCCCAGTGCTTTCAGCAGTTCCCTGAAGGGCTCTTCTATGAGGTAAGCAGGGCAGAGGACCCCTCCTGTTCCCACACCCCCTCTCGAGCCTTCATTCCCATAGCAGAAGTAGCTACAGGCAGGTGGATAGTTTAGAAAGTACCATGGGAGAATCTGGGCTCTGAAAGAGTAAAGGGAGAAAAAAACAGAAGCATTTCTGTGCTAATTTAGAGGGCATCAATGTATATAACCTTCTTTAAATGTGGATCTTAATGTCAGTACTGAGAGAAAAACTCCTGGAGATTTTTTTTCTCAGTGCAGATTTTTTGCCTGAAATTTGTGAATCTGATGTATCATACCAGAAATACAGAGAAAACATGCTTCTTAGAGGAGGAAGTCATATAGAGGAAAATCCCAGCATCCTGTGGTCCATAGGAGGTTTATTGCTGAGATGAGTGAGTCCATCTTGGTATTGGAAGAGATGATCTGTATGTGAGCATGCTGTGATTCAAACCAGACAGGGCCAGTGTAAGATTAACTCTTAAATTTAACAGTCCAGAGCATTCAAAATTGTCAGTTCTTAACACACTTTCAGGGGTTAAAACCTGATCCCATTCATGTTTCTCAGCTCTGTGTTGATCTACCTCAGTTTAGGAGGGTATTTTGGTACAGGTTTCATTTTCTTTTACGTTCCCCTATCCTGGGAATTCAGAATGTGGCTCAGCACAAAGTAGCTTTAGTGAAAGCTATAAACTGGTTCATAAAATACAAAGTGATTGGTATAGGGAGCAATAGATGGTATGAGACAGGGAATTACTGTCAGAGAGATAAGGCCCTGCTCGAGTAGCTTACAGTCCATCTTAGGGTAGCAGTTACAGGATTTGTGTCATATGATGTGAAAAGGAAAATGAGCAGAGTGTAAAAGGAGCAATTCTGTGCTCTCACATACAGGTGTCATCGTTTGGCAAGAGCACAATAGTTTATCTTCCACAGAAGCATTTCTAATTTTACAGAGGCATGTTATGTGGTGATGAGGAGAGGCTGAGGGAGGAGTGTGGATTGTAAAAGAGACTGGCTAAGGGGATTCCTGGGGATTTGCTTTTTCTCACCTTGTTTGAGGATCAAAAGGCTCTAGGGATAGTGTTACACAAACTGTAGTAAGTCAGTCTCTAGTGTTCCATAAGACATCAAAATATGAGTTGCAAGGCAGAATTAATTAAATAGAAACAAAAGAACACCCCCCCTAGATACTTAACAAGTTGCATTACAATTGTTAATATATACTGAGCTGACTCTGTAAAGAGTCCATCCTGACATGTTAAGACCTGAGGAAATGTAAAGTGATACAAACATTTCAAAACTAAAATATTTGTAATTATGTTAATAAACTTGTCCTAAACCAATAAAATGTATTTTCTCTAAATAATGAATACTTATTCATTCTTTTTCTGACTCAAAAAACAGTGAGACATTCCAGGGACCCCTTTCAGAAAACTGAATGGTCCTTAAAGATAAAAGTTTGGAAAATCATGATCTAGGCAGACTGTATCTTCTAGGGGAGACTACAGCAGAAAGAAAGTCCTACTTTTGGACCTAGTTGAGGAATGTTCCATTCTCTGTTGCTCATGGGTGGCCATACCTGAATCTCAATGGCAGAGGCAAGTATCCTAGTGGTGCTTAGATATACTGGATGTAGGCATTTTGCTTCCTTCTGCTACCTTGTTAACATTCATATTCATGATGATTGGTCTTTGAGTACTCTTTTACTGAAACATGCTGCTGTCAAAGACAGTAAGTCAGAAGTGAGTGCCAGTAGATTGTCCCAGGAATGAAAATAACATTGTGTGCTAAACATTTTTTGTCTAATGTTGCTAGGGTTTTTTTTCCAGGCTGGGTAGCCTGAGAAGTGTTCCATAGAAGGCAGAAAGTTTCAGTTAGACTAGACACTTCTTGTCACAATTATTACAGAGGTAAAATAACATTGGATGACTCTTCTTGAGAGGGGATCTCATCAATGTATATAATTATCTGAAGGGAGGGTGTCAGAGGAGGAAGCCAGGCTCTGCTTGGTGGTGCCAAGCAATAGAACAAGAAGTAATGGGCAGAAACTGATGCACAGGAAGTTCCACCTCATCATGGGGAAGAGCTTCTTTACTGTGCACTGGTACAAGTTGCCTAGAGAGATTGTGAAGTCTCCCTCACTGGAGATACTCCAAAATCATCTGGATGCAGTTCTGTGCAGTGTGTTCTAGAATGACCTTTCTTGAGCAGGGAGGTTTGACCGGATGATTCTGTGACCCAACCTGACCCATTCTGTGAATGATTCTGTGAGAGGAAGGAGAGCCCTGAGCAGGTAGAAGATGGGCTTAGTTTGATGAGTGCTCAAGAATGGCTGACAGTGCTCAGAGGACTTAAGATAATCTGTATCACTGTCAAGAAAAACAGTGACTGGAGAAGACAGAAAGGACATTTTCCTCAAACTGGCTTAATGCAGTCTTTGAGAAGATGGATGTATTTGGAGCTGTGGCCAGGTAATGTGTTTTTCTGAGCAGGTTCCCATGGATAGGCAGGCATTGTTGGTTGCCCAGCATGAGCTTGTGTTTATTCTGTGCCTGGTTTAGCTGAGCTAGTATCTCTTGGAAATGATTTCCAGCTCTTAGCAATTAGGAAGACAAATATTACTCCCCTGCCTATTGCAAGCCTTGCAGGGTTCCCCCAGTTAGTCATTAAGCTGCTTATCACACTTGCTGTCAAACTCTGCCATGATAAGCCTTCACACTGTGTTCCACGGGTGGGGGTAGAACTGGTCAGGTCTCCTGTGCTGCAGGACTTATCTCTGGGCTGCCTTGCAAACACTCCCATCAGCACAGCTCGCTGTGGTCTGTTACTGGGGCTGAGACATTCACAGGCACAAGTGGTGCCCACCCACTGCTTAGAGTCTGCACAGCATAGCAGGGGTTTTGTGGATGTCCTCTTGAGCCTGTGTTAGAAATGGTCGTTTGGATTCCTGAGAGCTGCGTTCCTGATGTTGCACAGAAACTGTGGGTATATTTGATTTGTGTTCCAGTTTGCTCAGTAACATCATTTTTAGCAAGTTTTTTAATGCACTCAATCTAAACAAAAAATAGCACAAGCACATTCCAGTAGAGTTACCAAACTCCATTCTTTGCTGTTAGGTGTGAAGTGGTAGCAATTCTGGTCCGCTTCTACTCCACCACCTTGAAGGTGTGCATTCCCTAGAGCTGCTGTTGTAGCATTTCTCTACAGGTAGCAGTGCACAGCCCTATACTAATGGTGGAACAGATGGTCGTGTTTGTTTCTATTCCAGTTGTACCTCAAATGTTTTCTTAAACTGGTTTTTACCAAAAGCTGCCTTAGAGAAACAATCTCTAAAGTCTCAGTTTTTGTGCATGACTTTCGACTTAAGTTAGCTAAAACATGCAGGTAAGCTGGAGATTATATCACAGTGAGATGTTTTCTGCAGAGCCATTTACCTCATGGACCTTCAGCATACGACAGTGAAATGACCTTGCTTTAAAACTATGTACTGTAAGATTTGTTACAGAAGCTCAAGACTTTCTCTGATCATAACTGCTGGGTCATCCACAAAGGGCAGAACAAAGGAGCAGAGAGGTTGAAAATATAAACAAAACTGGATGGAAGTCAAATCAACTTGCCTGATGAAACAAGAGGGAAAGAAAACCTGTTTGGTCTGTTCAGATCAACATGTGGTAGCTTTGAAATTCAAGCAAACCTAAGTATCCCCCATTGGACCACCTGTTTACACAGAACAGGAAGCTTTCAGGTTTTTTTCAGTTTGAAAAGTATTTTATCCTGCAGGAAGCAAGCACAATTCACAATGAACCAGTAGTTTCCATTGCTCCTTAATAAAGTAATAGCCCTGTACCTCTCAATGATTATTTTTTTAAAAGCCAAAATTAGAAAGTAATCTGTTGTAGAGTACTACACTGGAATAGCACTTGATATATTTCTGGCAGAGACTTCTGAAAAGGTCTGTACTGAGTTAATGTCTTTGTGTTCCTAATAGGTGCAATTCAGATTGGGCACAGGAATTTTCTAAACGTATATATCTAGTGAAGTGTTTTATTAGATCCCCATCCTGCCAGTTGCAAAAGTATTTATTATATTTATATTGTATTCGATCCTTGTAATTTCATATTATACAACAGGTAATCTTGAAACACATTTCTGTATTTTCTGTCCACACACAAAACCTTACTTTGTGGGTAATATTTTATGCTATTCACTTGGTTTTGTCTTAGGCCCAGTAAAAAGAAAGGACCAAGGTTTCCTGCTGTCGTCCTTGTTCCACTGTTTAAAATGAGACATTTAAATCCAAACATTTTATAGCATACCTAATACTGTCTACGTGGTTTTTACATGCTCATTGGCATTTGTTTCTAATAATAATGGTGCCTGAAGGTATCTAAACATTTCCCTTAATTTCAGCACATATTTGCCTACATGTTTTTACATATTATTGGCTAAGCTACTAATGCAGTGGTGTTGAATCTTTATTCCATATGGTTTTGTTTTGTTTGTTTGTTTGTTTTTTTTAATGAGAGCTTGAACTGTACCTGAACTTACCTAAACTGTGATAAAATTCAAATCCCTTAAAATCAATTTAATTTGATCGATGTAGTGAACTTTACTCCTTAGTATTTGGACTTAATTTTCTTAAGAGTCTTTCCCAACCGAAATGATTTTATGATTCTATGAAATAAGCATCATTAAGAAAAAGGCTTATTTCCCTTCATGTTTTGGCTGAACTGCTCCATAAATTGGAAAGATTTTTGCCTTTGGGTGTTCTTCCTACCCCAACCTCCACCATATGTACTTCCTCTGGTATGCTGGGTCATTCTGGCAGGAAATGTAGAGAGAGGAAGACAACAAATAGGTTTGGGAAAAATGCTTCTCCCCTCCTGCTGGCCAAGGCTGTTTGTTAGCTAATTTCCTGCTCGGAATGTGCTTGGTTGCTTCAGTTTCCGTAGTCTGTCAAAATTCAAACGTCTCTTGTGATGTAAATGAGTAACAGAAAATGCCTTACACTCTCAGCAGTACTGGAGAAATGGTGTGCTATTAACACTACATGTTAAGTAGTAGGTGAATTAAGGTGGGTGGATGTAATGCCTAACACATGTAACTCCATTAATACTGAACAAATGGGAACAATTGAGATCACTTTTCCAAATATTTATTTTGCTAAANTACCTATTTGTATCAGGAAACACACCAGGCTGTTACAGCATTTATGTTAAGTGCATGTTCTTCATCCCTATAATGCTCAGATCTTTTTCTATTTGCAGTTTGAAGGGAGGAAGTACTGTGAACATGATTTTCAAATGCTTTTTGCCCCTTGCTGCCATCAATGTGGTAAGTTTTAACTTCACACTGATCACAAATGGGAGCATCACTGGGGGAAGACGTGCTGCCCTTGTGTCTGTTCTCTGGGAAATGCTCATGTTCAGCTAAGCATCTGAACCTTCAGGAATGAGCTAGACTTCAGAGAAACTGGGGAGTTGCTTTTTTAAAGGTCATAAACCAGTAGGATTTAAAAATAAAATTTGCATTCTTTTAGCAAGTAATTTAGCTGTTGAGCCAATGATCCAATGAACAGACCATTCATAAACTCCTGACTGTATACACCATTCATGGCTCCTGATTATTTATATCCCTACATCTCTATGTGCTGACATTTGTCCCTTCTCATGTAGCTGAAACCCTGCAACAAGACTTTGTCATCTGCTTTGATTCTTGTAACCCACCCATGCTGTCCTACTTCACAGAAGTTGAGACAGTTTTCTAGTGTTATAATCGAGTGATGGGCAGCTGGGCCCCTGCTCATTTTTTTCAACCAAATACCTTTCAGGTTTCAGTGTCTAGCATCCATCCTTCATGATACTGAGGGCAGCTTTTTATTTGCCACTGTTGATGTAGATGTTTTGCATCTTCTGCACTGTAATCATTTGCATGTTTTCTTTTTCCCCTGCGTGTGACACATTTTGCTGGGCCAGAGCTGGGAAGTCATTATTTGAGTATTCCATTAACTTCTGTGGAAGCCCTTGTGTTTCTTTGGCACCTTTGGCAAGGTGCTAAAGCCTTAACTTATCTCAGTGAGGCCATTCCTCTTGTGGAGGGAGGCATCGAGCACCAAGGGAGAGGGAAGCAGATGTTATGGAACTATGAATTTAAGGCTGTAGATGTGAACAAGCAGGGAAAGAGGAAGAAATGAGTTGGTGGCAATTTGTGAGGAGGTATGCTGCCTATCTCCAGGATTTCTCCTGCACAGTTGGCACAACTCCACCTTCTCCTACCCTTTCCCCTGGTATTGCTAGCTCCCTTAAAACCTCATTAAGATCCTTCCCAGATCTGGGCTTTTCCACTGCTTCTACTTCATAAACACAGACAAAGTCAATGGGGCTGTTGTCAGTGATGAGGCCTTGAGCATTCCTGACATGTCTGGAGTCCATTGGATTTTGCTCTTGAAAAGCTTTGACTTCATGGGAATGCTACAGAGTTGCATGCTGGATGTTATAGTCCACACCAGTTACCTGCCTGATCGTTCCCCTTTGGCAGCTTTTGGAGTTACTCTCCAAAGCCAGACCTCAGCCTCTGATTGGGAAGCTGAGCTCCCAACACATTTTTCATTGCTCAAAGCCCCTGGCTACACTGGCCATCAGCAGAGAGAACAACTAAGTCACGTGTGATGGACATCACTCCACTTCCTGTGCAGTAGTGACATTGTGCATGCAAAACTCTAGTTCTTACACCATTTTTTAATGCCTTATGGGACAGGACTCCTTGTAGTAGGCCAGAAGTTGTGTG